>CANUEX010044464.1:0-202890 GCA_948099535.1 Jatropha multifida | reverse complement strand
TTTTAAAATAAATAAAAAATAATGACATATTTATCATTATGTCATGACATGAAATCCATTCAATTGGATTTATTTCATTCTCTGAAGTGAATGGAATAACATGTGATATTAAGTGTGAGTATGAATAATGACAATAATATTATTGTCATTAAAAATATTAATAAGATCATTATTGAATTACTGATCTTTGTAATTATGGAAATCATAAATAATCAAAATAAATCTTACCACTAAAAATGACAAAAGATGATATGACATGTTGATTACATACATATTTTACACGATAATATATAAAAACGAATTTTGGCTTTGATATTGAAAGCTCTTGAAGAAAAAAAATATTATTATTTAGATAAATGACTTTTATGCACTATATATTATTATCTATTTTATTTTGTAAAATTTTATTTTGAAGATATTCGCTGAAATGAATATCATATAGAAATAATAATTATATGAATATAGTTGTAAAATAGAAGTTTACAAATTTAAATATTTTTATTGTTTGGCAATGATCGGCTAAGCCATCTTGGACCAATATTGATGTAAAGAGGAATTAAATTCTTATATGAATATTTTTTAAAGAACTAGAAGTTTCTTTAAATCTAATGATCTTTAATGGTAGTGTTCTCAGAGCAGTTTTTTTTTATGAGAACAAGCTTTTTATTTATAAATAGGAATAATGTTATTATATACAGTAGAAATTTGTACACCAT
Organism: Jatropha multifida; assembly: GCA_948099535.1. Taxonomy (NCBI): domain Eukaryota; kingdom Viridiplantae; phylum Streptophyta; class Magnoliopsida; order Malpighiales; family Euphorbiaceae; genus Jatropha; species Jatropha multifida. Next base: position 202,174 of record CANUEX010044464.1, on the reverse strand, counting down.
AATATATGAAAACGAATTTTGGTTTTGATATTGAAAGCTCTTGAAGAGAAAATATTATTATTTAGATAAATGAATTTCATGCACTATATATTATTATCTCTTTTATTTTGTAAAAATTTATTTTGAAGATATTCGCTGAAATGAATATCATATAGAAATAATAATTATATGAATATAGTTGTAAAATAGAAGTTTACAAATTTAAATATTTTTATTGTTTGCCAATGATCGGCTAAGCCATTTTGGACCAATATTGATGTGAAAAAGAATTAAATTCTTATATGAATATTTTTTAAAGAACCAGAAGTTTCTATAAATCTAATGATCTTTAATGGTAGTGTTCTCAAAGCAATTTTTTTTATGAGAACAAGCTCCTTATTTATAAATAGGAATAATGCTATTATATACAGTAGAAATTATTCGCATCAAGGTCACCAAATTTGTTGATTATTATGGATCTCTATATTAGGGGGAGAGAATAAGCAGTTGAAAATGTCAATATTTTGATCATCTCACAAAGTTGTGTCAACTAGAAGTTCTAAAGATAGTTAATCAATTGCTAAAATTTTATGAGAATTAAAGTCCTCGAATGATAAATTGTCTATATTAATAAATCTATTACACACCTGAAGTGGGGTAGATTGATCAGTTCCAAGGACAAGAATCATTGAAAAATGAAAAGGAGTAAATATGTTATATATGCAAATTATAGAAAGAAAGACTCTAGAAGAGATTTTAGACATGATTGATAAATTTTAAAAAAAAATTCAGGTATCTGAAATCAATAAATTCCATGAAAATAATGAGATTTCGACAAGTTATGTCATGTCATGTCATGTCAAGGAAAGATAGAATCGATATAAAATAAATATCGATTGTACTTTTGCATATGCTATAACACTTAATATTGTGAAGAATTATGAGGATCTTGAATATAAGTCTTATTAGGGATATATATAGACATAAAATGATTGTCTATTTTATATGATTCATTTTATATGCCTATATATGAAAATTCCTAAAGGATTTAAGTTGCTTGAAGCACAAAATTCAAATTCTCTAGAAATTATATAAAGCTCTATATGGATTACTTAATAAGAATAATCCTTGAAGGATTAAAATATGCTTGAAACATAAAATTGAAACTTTTGAAAATGTATTCAAGTAAATTATAAAGATTTCTATACAAATTGAGAAAATCTGATGTTATAGTTGCCTTAAAGATATGACTGAACAAATATCACGTGATCTATAATGAAAAATAAATTTATGATATATTCATCGTGTTTCTATTCTTCTTTGATGAAATATACTAAAAGTCCCTGAAGGATTTAAAATGCCTGAAACATATAAAAGATCTTTGTATGTATTAAAGTAATCTACTCAGTATGTATATATGATAAAGGAAAATTATATAAATTATCTAATTTGTCTAAGTGTATTTATAAAAGGTCTACATTTGAATTTGATATTTTTATTGTATATGTTGATAATATAAATCTCATTGGACTCGAGTAGAATTTCAAAATGCAATGAAGTATTCATATAAGAAATTTGAAATGAAAGAATTTAGATGTACAAAAGTTTATTTCGCCTTGAAGAGCGAACATTTTATAAATGGAATTTATGTCTATTAATCGGTACATATAATCTAAGGGATTGAAATGGTTTTATATGGATAGAACTCATCCATTAATGAAACTGATAGTTATGAGGTCATTTAACGAGATAAATAATTAATTTCGACCTCCAAAAATGATAAAGAATTCTTTAGTCGTGAAGTACTATATCTTTTTGCAATAATATAAATACTATGTCCTGAAGTACTATAGTACCATATTGAGTATATATCTTAAGGATCATTATACTCATAATGATTAATATATGATTTACATTTCTTTATTTATGAAAAATGTCACAATTTATGAAGCAAGCAAGTAATATGTCTAATTGAATTAATATTTTGATATGTACAAAGTACATAAAGTCTGCTTGCATAGAAAACAAGCTCCATAATATTATAGGAGATAATATTAAAATATATTATATTTCCTGAAGGAATGCAATACTGAAGAAAAAGATAAGTAGTGGTATCTTCATAGGGGGAGAAATAAATTTTTAAAACACAAAGAATACTGTACTCTTTTTTCTTCACTGGGATTTTTTTCCCAATTTGTTTTTTTCTAGTAAGGTTTTAACGAAGTATATTCTTTTGTGTAATGGACATTTAAGGGAGAGTATTATAAAACTATATAATATAATGGATGTCCATAAGTTTATTTAAATAATTATTTATTTATCCAAAAGTCATGTCTTTTGGAATAAAGGGTTATGTCTTTTGGGATGAAAGTTATATCTTTTAGTACAAAGTTGTGTCTTTTAAATATTCCTTTTGATACCCTATAAATAGCTCTTAAATCCTATAGATTATATAACCAAGATTAATAATACTAAATCAATTTCTCTCTAATCTCTCTTTTTCTATTTATTACATTTCTATATATATATATTCTCTATTTCTTATATTTCATAACAAATATTTATTTTTTTCTTTTAATATTTAAACAATTTCAAGGTAGTTGGCTCCTCTACTTAAAGGTAGGATGTAATCACATCATTACTTATTGTCAAATTTTCTTTTCATAAACATTATAATTCTTGCTTTTTTTAACTAAAAAAAGAGGCTATTTAGTCATTGCCCCCTCTGGCTCGGACTACCGTTTAGGTGTTGACATTCCAATTTAAGGCACTTTCATAGGACGCACTGATCACCCGATCACTGATGGGAGTATCCTACCTCCTTTCTGCAGGATCATGGCGTTGCGGCCTGAGGAAACCACTGTAAGTGAGCCTAACTCTTCGATGGCATAATCAATATTTAGACATTATGGATAACGGAATGCGCTCATAGAGGATCGAACCCTTAACCATTAGGCCACAACCTTGAGTGGTATATTATAATTCTTTTATTAGATTATGAAATAGATAAATAATATTTGCTTGATATAGTATGATACTCCTGACTTAAAAGGCCTTACTATCCAATCACATTAAAATATAAAAACATGTGAGACGTATGAAGTTTTTAATTTTTATGATGGATTTATTATTATTATTATTATTATTATTATTATTATTATTATTATTTTATTACTTTTAGGTAGGTAATTGTGTGATGATGGAAGAGGCACAACCAATGATTTTGAACTATTTTCTCGTGATTCTTTTTTGGTATTCAATTGAAAAGGCACATTCAAACCCAACACTTCAACATTTTTTTTTATTTTTAAATAGTGTAAGTTCACAATTTTCGAAATTTTTAATGAAATAATCCTTTTATTTTTAATTAAATTAAATTATTAATAGGCACCTAAATCTTTAAATCCGAAAACGACCTAAACCCAGTATATGTAATAAAAATACTCTCTGAGCTCGTCTCATCTGTTGTTCACTATCTCAACCCATAAAATCCAATGTCATAGCCATTACCCAAGAGGCAGTACTCCCCCTTGGGCTTTTCCTCCCTAAATGTTCCACTCTGAATGCTCACATTTCCAAATTGGACCAGAGCTGAATGATAATTCTGTGTTTGGGCTGGCTAATTCAACTCAAATACCAAAGTTATGGATTTCAAAATCTATATGGCTTGGCTACACTACAATAAAGATTAAATTTAATATCAATAATTCAACGTCATCTTATGTTGATGTTAAAAATAATTATCAACTGTAAAGACTTGCTTACAACACTAACATTATCTTTTATTACAGAAATTTTGCCTACTTGCTATCGTCTTTGACCATGTTAATACTGATTTTATTAGTCCTAGCTAATAATAATTTTCAATATATTGCCCAGTATCACAACGCCTACGCATAATCCACCATGATCCCAAGCAGGAACTTGCAGTCTCCTACCCATAAATGGACTCTGTTACATACCACCATCGATGAAAACATGAATCTTGGTTTTCCAAGCATCATTACAAGCAGGCTAAATGAAATGATAATGATATACAAGACGATAATAGTGTCATTGAGCATCTCAATTCTCACATCAAGAGGGTGACAGGAAAAGTTCAGCAACACCACCTTAAACATTTAGCAAAATCTGAACCAAGTGAATATTAATAATTCATACAAAGAAAAGATAAGAAACATTAATCATAGATTGTCTATGACTCAAGCTGAGCATACCAAATACCCTGGATCTTCACATCCTTTGGTGCCTTTGCCCCCAAATCAGTATCAGATGGTTGAATACTCTCAAACACTCCGATAACCTCTCCTGTCTCAGGCTTACTCCCAGTAACACTTAGTGTAATTTTCCCAGTTGACGATCCTGTATTCTTAATATTCTCCTTTGCTAGCTCTTCCTCATCTCCTCTTCCTCCGGCCGGCAATGCAACCGCATTGTCATAACCAGTTGAGCCTCCTCTGCCCTTTGGGTCCAAGAAAGATGAACCACGGTAAGATGGTACAAGAAACTCTCCACTGAAGCTTTCTGGTTTTCCACTTGCTACTAACTGTTTGATGGTAAAAAGGAAAGGGACGCGTTCGCCACCAGGCAATTGTACAGTCACAGCAGCATAGTCAATGCCATCTTTCTCTTCAAACTTAACAGTACCGTCTGGAGCTACTTCGAAAGGCCCTTCAATCTCATCAAGTGTGTAGGTTAAGCGAGTCATTAGTTTAGTGTTTTGGAATTCTAGTGGAGCATTTTTGCTTACTCCTTCTGCTTTGACAGTGAAAGATGTTGGTTCTAAACAGAACTTCTTGGTATTGTATTTGCCTGGTTTGATCGCAAATTTGTCTACTCCACCTTCAATTGTTGGGCATTGGTTAGCAGTTCCAGTTCCCTTTACTTCCATGTATGTCTTGCTCTGGATTTCATCAAAGGTTAGCCTTTTTGGCACTCCTTCTGCACTTGCTCCCTGAAAAACAAGTCTTAATTAAACATAAACTCTTTTTTTATTATGTTAATTACTAATAATTTGTTCTTGTTAATCAATGATCAGACCACATTAAATAATCTATGCAATTACTAGTTAATCTTGTTCTTGTTCTTGGTAATTACTAATTAAAAAGAGTACCCACAACAAATAGTAATCTATACTAACAATATAAGTATTGTCAAAGCTGCATATACATAAACAAGACATAATTAACAGAAAAATCAAGAAAAGCGTACCGAAACGACAAGAGCAGAGGTAGCAAGAGCAAATCCAGCAATCTTAGTAGCATCAACACACTTCTGAACCAAATCCTTAAGATCAGATTGCACAGAGCAAGTGATTCTAGCAGTAGAAGGCTCCAACCCAAAAGCCTTAGAAATATTTTGTGAAGATCTCAATTGAAGGCCGGTCCTAGAAGGCACACCCACTTTGGTCGGTTGCATTAGAGTAGCAGCTGCTTGCAGTGACGCTGCCATAGTTGTTTTCTCTTTTCACTTGGTCCTTGTTTGGTTTGTGGAATGTATTAAAAGTGAGTGCATGAGAAGAGAGGAAGTGTTTTTGTGGCAATAAGTCGGTATATTGGTGGCTTTGGTGTGAGGAAGATAAGGGATAGGATAAGGTTTTCTCCCATTGGTTGATTGAAGCTAATGACAATGGTTATGGAGATTGCCACTTGGCAAGTTTCTCATTTAGGATATAGATACTGCTCTCTCAGTCAGCTCTGTCTGCCCCACTGTAGCTACATGGTAGTTTATTTATATTATATATTATATTACTTTTTGTATGACAAACGAAATACAAAACAGAAGCAGAGCTTGATTAATTATGGCAAACAATTTTTATTTTTTGGTATAATTCGTTTGATTACTGATTAAAATCATTCTGCCATTTTCACCGATTTTACATTTTAATACTAAATATTAATTTATAACATTAAGAAAAAAAATTAAAATACTTACATCTGGCCCATGCAGGTTTCGAACCTGCGACCTTCGCGTTATTAGCACGACGCTCTAACCAACTGAGCTAATAGGCCACTTAATTTAATTTTTTCTATTTACTATATTTAGCATATGTTTAATAATCACTAACACATTAGTATGTCTCATCTCAAACTAATTCTTTGATTCTCTTTTTCCTACAGTCTAATTAGACTCAAAATCATCTTTGTTGTATAATTAAGATAATTTAAAAACAATTGTGCCAATTAAACCTTTATTTTTGTTTAGAATAATAAAAATTTAATACATTTTAAAAATAACTATATTTCAAATAAAGTCAAACATTATCACTTCATTTTCTTAGATAAGTTTTTATAATAGCTTTTCAATAATTTAATAAAGCTAAATCTAATAATATCACACTCTTTGATTGACATATTGAATTTCCAAAAAGTAAAACTCCATTGGTAAAATGTAAGATTATAAATGACAAAAATACTCTTATTATATAAATATAAATAATTAAAATATTTCATTGAAAAAAAACACTAATAACCCAAAATCAATTTAACAAAACACATTTTATACAATCCTCTAGCTTTTATTAACATAATATTTTTTTATATATGCTGCACAAAATATTATTACAATTTTTTTTATTGGGTTAAAATTATAATAATATTTATATTGAGCATGTTTGGTTAATATTATTTTCTACTTATTTGTGAAAATTAACTGAATATTTTTCTAGATTTGATAGAAATTTTTAATTAAACTAAATATGACAACTAGATTATAATTTAGTCATAAAACAAATATGATATTTAAATTTATTCTTTTTTAATTAAATTTAAATATATTAATTCATTCTTGTCCAAACCTATCACGTCTTGCCTTCAAGCAAGCCTGCAAATAATACGGTTTTAGTTTTTTTTTTTTAAAGTCAATGGCTTTAGATATGTATATTAAAAAAGTTTTAATATTTAGTCAAAATCTGAAATTAAAAAGAATCAAGAGAGCAGCTCAAAAGTGCTTGAAGGAATATCACTGGTTTACCCTCAATTCACTACAGAGTAGAGAGTTAGATCACTTTATCATCATTGCTGCATTATCATTACACTTAAAAATCTTATACAATTTTATTTTATTAATAAAAATCTATTATTAGACAAAAAAAAATTATTTTGAGTAATTAAAAGCCGGATTCAGAATGAGTAGGAGGTGTTGAGTCATCATATAAACTATAAGACATAGAATATCAATCATCACAATCCCGCTTATAGAAAACCAATTATAAATATATAAACTACTTTTTTTAAAAAAGAAAAAATAGGATCTAAGAAATCAAAATCATAAAATATCGAAATAGCAATTAAAGGTTTTCTCTCAGACAAATGCCTCGATTTGTCGTCACGATTGAAAGAATGGAATTGATCGGACTCGTCATCTTTTTTCTTCATCATCGAGAAACTAAAACTCAAATAGCTATTTGATGGACATTCAAGAAAAAGGAATTAAAACAATAAACAGAGAAGGAAAACGAAAACGAAAAAGAAATCAAGAAGGACCTGAAAAAGCAATTAACAAGTATAGATAGATGATGCGGAATGAAGCAAAGAGACGGAAGACTGTATTGTTAAAGAAGAGGCCTTGCGCCGCATTTTATAGGTGAAAGGTTGCTAGAGCTAGGGCTTCGTTTTATTCGATTGCGTTTGTCAAATTACTCATATGCCCTCATTTAACCTAATTTACCTTAGCTAAGGATTGTTGGAATTATTTGGGCTTGTTTTAGTCGATTTAACTAAATGGGCCCAGGACCATTGGGCTTCGAATTAAAAAAAAAATTGGTTCAATTTTAATCAGCAATAATCACTTGAAAATCTCATAAACATACATGAAATAAACGAGAGTATCACTTTTTTTTATTAGAAAACAATATATATTTGTATTTATTTTTTATAAAAGATTATTCGTAAATTAGATGAGTAACAAAGATCATATGTTTTGGGTTAAACATATTTATCTGTCTAATAGTAAATTTAATGGGCTGAAATTTTTAAGACTACAAACCTGAAAATCAACTCCAATTAAGCAAAATGTTAATTTTACACATGGTTTAGATACAATTGAGTCAGCATAATGTATCAGTCTATGGAATGCTATATTTGGAAAAAGGTATCACATAATACATATACTGGATATAAATGGCTTCAAATAAACAAATGCTTGATCCATTAAAAATAATAGATCATAGTTATCATTGACAATAATGGATCAGAGTTCTCATATCTTGGACATCATTAACAGATAAAGATAAATTTGGACACAATACATGAAATGATTGATGAAGTCTGATAGCAACAGTTCACTAATCCAATCCAAAAGTCTATCACCATTGTTGCTTAGATGAAATGAAGCACCAGTGCCCACACAGGGTAAACTATGAGCAGAATAATACCAATGGTATTTGATATTCCATGAGACTGCGTAAAGGAATTTCTGAATCCGCCGGATGCCCGGATGTGCTCTTGCAGTAGGTAGCAACCAATTAAGAGGCATATGACAACACCAACCCAGTGGTCTTTCAATGTGTGTGCAAAGAAGTTAGGAGCCACAACCAGAAGCAGAATCAATGATCCTGGCATCTCCAGCCAATCTGCCATTGGTAATAACCACAAAGTCAGATCAAGAACACTAAAGAGGTGACAGAATTGTTCTCCGAATTTAAATTTGAGGTTAAAGATAGTGATCAAGATTGTCAGTGTGGGTGTGCATGTAAAGGGAGAGAGTGAGAGTGGCTGGCCGTATTGGCAAGCAAGCTGCAATAGCAAGTTTCTATTTGATTGTTGCAGTTTACTGATATCAATTCTAAGTGAAAAAGAAATGCATGCATATAGCTAAATGGAATGGTGAAAGGTTCAATAACTAATTCTCAGATAATACTAATTAGCAACAGTGGTAACCTGGAATTGCAACTCTGAATTATCCCAACAAGTTGGAAAATTGTGGTTCTTAACAGTCAAAAGTGGAGGAAGAAGCAGAAAGAAAGGCAATTGGAGATAGCATTCCCACATAAAACAGGAAAAGAAAATCAACAGGTGCAATGAAATGGAAATTAACTATACCCGGGAAGTGTCTAGGAATGAAAAGCCGAAGTACCACAGCAATAAATGCTATCCATTTTCCAACCTCACCTCTGAAACATAAGCATGTATCAAGAAAAAAAGTTCAGCAGAAAATAAATAAAAATGAAAGATATATACAAGCTTAATTGTAGATGGTCATATCACCTCAGGAAGTTGAATATTACTGAAGGAAGACTAAAGAAAATATAGGGGACTAAAAGTGAAGTCAGCATGTTCGTTCTCCAGTTTGTCCGATCCAATATCAGCAAATATCTGCATGGAACAATGAAAAATATCACTGACTTGCAAAATACATTCCCTAAAGAGAACATAAAAGGATATCTGGATTAATATATGTAGAGAGAGTTCCAAAACATATCAATTCGAAAGTAAACCAATGATTCACTTGCTAAATTTTGGACCAAGAATCCAAGATCAATGTCAGAATCTAAGGCAAGAACAGATGCAACTAAGAAGAAACTTAAATTAAACCACCTAGAATGAAACATAGTCCTTTACTTCTTTTGTTTGTTTCATTGAATCTCACAATTCAAGAAAGAATAAGAGATCAAAGGATACAGGACTAATTATTTTCTTCTTTTCATTTCTTAAATTCTAAAGCATTAGATTTTGGCATTTTCTAACATTACAAGCAAGAAAACTGTAATATGTATAAATGGTCAGATGTATTGCAACAACTATACATCACCCTACACAGGACTCAGCAAATCAAAGAAACTAGCATTTTTTTTTTTTATCAGGGCGAAAGAGCAATCCATTTGATGAATATATCAACATACTGCATTGAATTTTTTAATTGTTTAATTATAAAAAAAAATTAAAGTGAGATGAGACAAAAACGGTTCTTTATCTGGAAAAGGAAGATATAAAGAGCACGCTTTCTTTTCTTTTCCTGATTCCCTTTTAACAACAGCATAACAAATCCAAAAAAGGGCTAATTTCACACATTTACACAATAAACTCTGAAGTCATAATAAACCCAGAACAAAAGAAAAGGAGAAAAGCCCGAAAGAATAAGGAGTAAAAAGAAAGAAATAGACTCACATGGCAGCAAAAGAAGCGACCCATTTGAGAAAAGAAGTACCAAAGCCAAGGCCACCAAGTCTAGTAGCATCATTGATGAGTCGTTTTGCAGCAATTTTGAGCTCATTGATATCAGACTGGATCAAATCATCAGCTTTTACATCATCAGTACTCATTTTCAAGTAATCCATTCTCCCCATTTTTGCTCTTTCACTTTCTCCCTCTTTTTTCTCAGATCTAAAACTCAAAAGTCCACAGTATTAATATCGAAAGAGCTCTAATAATAAATCACACGAAGACGCTCGAAGAAAACTGCCTTTTGAAGCAACTCCGTTTGGATGGATCTGTACTGTACTAATGGCTGGGGATGACGACTGCGTCACCGTTTCGAGTTCAAGTTGGGACCTTAGTTTTAGTTATTATTAATAATTAATTAAAGAATTGATAGCGGAAATGGAAGGATACATGATATTGATAAGAGTGAAGCTTCGGATCCCTTTTTCCTCCTCCTTTAACTGTTTTTCTAGACCGTTGACTTTTTGGATCACCCGCGTTGAAAATTGAACTGTAAATGAGTCTAACTCGAGCTCTGACTCAATAATGAACTCGAGCTCAAAACATAAGGCTTGATATTGCCCACAGAAGATTATACTCTAGGCCCATCAATGAGCCCAACGTGAAGGCCAACTTCTCATTTCAATTTTATGTGTGGGCCGGGTGGCATAATCCTGGTAATTGATTCTTTTAATTCAATTTGATTTTTTAAAATTATTTGATTTAGAAGCGTTACTTATTGTATCAAGGTGTTTGTGTTATTGTCTCGTAGGCTTACTTTAACCGCATGACAAACCAAATTCCAAAAGTCCGGAGGAAAGCAGGGACCAAGGCAGGACATTTTCTGAAATAACAATATGACAGCATCCCTATTTTTTTAATTAAAAATTTTAAATTTAAATTCTATATATTCGAAAGAAATAAAAAATATAAGAAATCAAACTAAATTAAAAATATAAATCAAATCAAATTCTTGGACCGACCAGGAGTGAGTTCGTCCTATTCATATTGCACAAACTTTATACAGAGAAAGGGACAGTAATTAATCTCCCACTAACACTTGCCTTCCGGAACAGCATTTCCTCAAAAGACGTGTAAATTTGGCCAATCAACCAATATAATTTGTGTCAGAAAAATTAACACTCCGAAATTTTATTTTTCCGCCCTTTTAAGATCATACGTGGCAGCTACTAACATGGACATAACAAATGATGGACACCCGTCTACACAGTGTTTGGTCAACTCACACGAGACAACGGAATATTTTAATTAATTAACGACAAAGCTGTGTTCATGTACGGGAGGGCCTATTGTTGGTGATGATGGTGCCTTCCCTTTCGAGCATTTACTACCGCCTGTTCATGAGAATCACAGACCTGAGTCTTGAATTTGCACCCTAACTTTTTCGTAAGGGACCCTCTCCATCCACGTGGACCATCCTTATCAATCTTCTCGATCACTTTCTTCATTGTTGAACACTCTCTTTCCAGCTGATGCACCCGCGTCCTCATGCTATCCATATCTAGTCGTAGCACCTGATTCTCCCTCACCGCTGCTCTCCAGGTAGTAGTGTCGCGTGCCTCCGCTGCTGCCGTCGCAGCAGCAGCCGAGACGGCTCCCTCCTCTACATCTTCCTGTTCTCTTCTTATCAGCGATAGCCTAGCAGTTTCCTGCGGCGCCGTCTCCGCCGCTATTAATGTTCCGGCGATTGCGTGGCGGAGTTGTAACTGCTCGAAAAATAATACTTGAACCACCGCCCGCAGTGGCAGCCGCTCGTTCTGTGCTGCGTGTGTGCAAGCCTCTAATGTCAGCTTTTGGCAATCCATTACTGCACAAATCTTTTCCCGCTCTGCTTCTGATATCCATGGATGAGCCTTGAGAGGAAAAATGCAGACTATACAGTTAAAATTTTTGTTAATTTAAGGAGCACAAAAGTTAAAAAAATCTGTACCGTGTTAATAGTTACCTTGAGATAGACGTCGACGGCTCTGTAAAGGCCGTCGTCGAAAAGCCTAGCTTGCTCTGGTAAAGAGATTGCCAGATTGTAGAATCTATCAGGTTTCAGATTGGCATCGGAGGCAATCTCAGCAAGATAACCGTCGATTAGTTTTCCGACGAGCATTAATGCCGGTGATCTCACATTGCGATCACCTTCCTCCTCCTCTGCTTCAATTCCATTTGCATTTCTCTCTTCGAGTCCATCCAAAAAATAGCCTAAAATTCTCTCCAAGCAATCAACATCGTACAAAGTCTCGTTAAGATATGAATAACTAGGAATTAGTAGATCGTCCAGTGTAGCTTGCTCCAATTGTGATCCGATCTTCTTTTCCAACGTGGAACGACACGATTCAGACGCATTTAATATGTTTGCTGTTCTTAATAAGCCGAATAGAAACCTTGTCGCCGTTGAAGATCTGGAGCTCTTCTCTAATGGAAGATTGGAAATTATAGTCTCTAAAGCCTCTCTATGTTCGCTCTCTGAAGCTATAGTGGAAGACGAAGATGGCTTCCGGTTCAATGTAGATACGCCTGGAATATACTTCTTAGCATATAACATTAAACAACTCTCTATAATCTGTGGACTCAGATCTCGCGCTCTCATGGCGAGAATCAGTCGCTTAAACAAGGGCAAACTTAAAGGCGCCAAATGTTCAAACCATGAGTCCACATTAGCAAACCTACCACCAACGGCGGCGGCTGTAGAAGCGGAGGCTGCTCCCTTTCTTCGCACGGCAGATTCAATCCCATTCCATAAAGCTTGATTGGAGGTGGGTTTATTCTCATTGGTTCCATCACTAACCGGCCAGCCAAACAGAGCTGGATCGGCGGAGGAAGCTCTGGAAGCAATGGAATCAATGCAACGTTGAGTAATGCCTAGGCTGTCTGCAAGAGGCATAACTTTCTCACACGATTTTAACGCCTTTATCGACTCCTTGAGACTCTTGAGTACAGACTGAGAGAGAAACCGCTCTGTTTTGGAAACAAGATTGTCTTCCGAGTATTCTTCCGTCATCTCAAGAAACTCCCCGGCGCAACGAAGTGGCGTGACGGTGGAAGAGGTGAGATCGACTTTAACGCCGTAGCAGAACTTGGCAGCCATCTCGAAAGTCTGTGAGCCGCCCGGAAAATCTGGAAGCGTAATCTGACAATGAACTTCTTCGATTTCGTCTTCAGGTTCTTTCTCTTCTCCTTCTCTTCCTGCAGTAGATGTTTCGTTTGTTTCTTGCTCTGTTATCAGTTGGTGAAGCTTTCGACTTTTAGACATCAAAGGAAACTGAACCAAAATATAACCAAACAAAATCAGGAAATATAGATGACTTATATTAGGTCATAGAACAGTCTAACTCTCTACATAGAGTTTCTGGGTATTATTAGGCTGACCTTGTGAAGATGAAAGGCCATATCTTCCACTTCTATAACAATGTCACTTGGCAATCCAGTAGTGCAAAACCTGCAAGAAAACTTGAATTAATATCACCCAATGTTTTGTTGATTTTCCTTTAAAAGAAAGGGGAAATTAAAGATAGCTCTAACCATGCTTGACTCTTGGTGATGGGCTTCTCAGCTGCCATTTTTATCTTCTAAAAAGGAAAGTCTATTCCTGTTTAGATGCTTTATGCAGACTAAGCTAGATCCATGAGTAGGAAGATAGTGGAGTCTTGAAAGAAAGCAAGAAATTAAAATGTTTTTGCTTCTTTTTTGAGTCACAGTGTTTGTTGAGGAAGAAAGAGTGAGTTTGGGAATCCAAATACAAACTCAAAACGGACAAAAAAAATGAAAAGGCTTTAGCAGATTTCGAAAAAGTAGATCAATAATTTATTTATTTCATTTCTTTACTAAAATTTCCCTTGCCTTTCTTTGAATCAGATCAGAATCCCAACCACTCCACAACTCAAACCTCTCTTCTCTATCTTTATACAGAAGAAAGAAAGTCTTTCCGGAAGAATTCTTTTTCCTTCCTTCCTAAAAAGGCCATCATTACATTTACCTCCCACTGGCACTAAACACATTGCTTGCTTGCTTGCTTTTTGCGTAAATTGTGGAATAATTTAATGTAATTTACCCTGTCAAAGGACTTGTTTAAGCAATTAGGCATGGCTCTATCAATCCAAATATCCAATCATCAAAATCTAAGTCCATGGTCATAACAACTAATTATATGTAAATTACCTACCTTTATAGATTAATAATCAAAGGAGTGGGTGGGACATGCAAACATAATGATTCTTAATCAGAGATTTCAACTTAGACCTTGAAGCTTGTCTTGTAATTAACAATCTCACGTTCATATCTTTAGTTGGAACATACATCACAGCTAAAGCGACAAAAAGATAATGATGATTAGATCTTAATGATTTCTTCTTATTTTGGAAGGTAATATTAATTTCTATATGTATGAAAGTCCAAATGGCATGAATACAGAACTCTTAGCTGGTGCACTAATTTAGTTGGTGACAACACTATAATATTGATTGTGCATGAAAGAGAGAAAACTTAAGCAATTCTTTAAAGAAAGGGAAAAATTTTCAAACTTGTAAAATTCCCATAGGATTCATCTAAAAATTTTACATGGGAATTAATGTGACGGCCACATGGAGATATGACCCAAATAAAAAGAAAGCCTCGCAATTTCAAAATGGCTGATTTTTTTTAAAATTTATTTCTTACGAATGGAATTCCCATTTCCTCCATTGAAACTTTTAGGTCTCAAAACGAAAAAAAAAAAAGAAAGAATAGAACAAGAAATGGGTTACAGTCTCATTTATAGCAATATATCTACCATCCTACCTGCCTTCAAAACATTTATGGCCTTATTAATTAGGTGCCAGGAATAGTATGTGATCATCCATGAAACAGCTAAGAATGTCTGCATAATTTTGATAATAAAACATGAAATTATGAATACAAGCAGTGAGTCATATGGATAATTATCCAATTATTAAACTAAAATTTTTTATAATAAAGAATGATTGTGGTGATGTCAGAAATAGTGGCTATGGATTTTTAAAAGGAAAAAGAAACTCACCCCACAGCCCACCACTTGCCTAGAACTGAATCTTCTGTTATAATAATTGATTGTGAATGAAAGTTTCAAAGATAGGGAGATGATTACTGTGAGTGGACTAATGGAGCCCTTTTATTTCTACATTTCACGTGGTTTGGTGACTAATCATTAGACAAAATGCACAAAAACAAGGAATTGCTTAGTTCAGTTGGACACACACAGCAATTTTGTGGTATATGAGTGGCTTATGCCACTCTTAAATGAAAACGACAACAAAAGCAGAACAATAAAGATCCAAAATTTATCAAAGGTCAGACCATACTTTTGTTTATAGAATGCTAAAATGTGGGTCACATTGTCTTGAATACATGAAACTATGCTTACTCCCCACAACTTTAGAGATTGTAGGTCACCATTTTCATCTTCCTAGAATCTCTCATTTTTAAGTTTCAATTTTAAATAACTTTCACTCATCTCTCACCAAATTCCTACTGTTGTAGCAAACAATAGCCAAGTAGGTTAAAAAATGGAATGCACAAAAACCATAAAAAATCATCCAAAAAAATACCAAAACCCTAGAGACTAGTGCGTTAAACTGAGCATTATGACACCCTGCACAAGATAACAACAGAGTTTGATTCTTTTATTAATTAAAACCAAACACTTATCAGTTAGTGAGCAAATAGAGCTTATTTAAAATATAGGAACATGAAATTGGTCAATAAAACATTGACATATTACATTATTTCTAATAATATCTCGCTGAGATATAGCCAAGCTTAGACAAATTTATTCATGCAAGGGAAGGCTATATTTAGCCCTATCCTCATCATCACTCTTACACCACTTCCTGTCGACCAACATCTTGGGATGTTTCAATACCTGCACGTACTTTTATGATGTAAGACTATTACATTAGATTAGCTGAATAAACATAAGAGGAAGAATATATTCCAATTCTAAAATATTACATTGAAAACGTTGAACTGTTGAGTGTTGATATAGTTATTAAATGTTTGGAACAAAAGAAATATCCAAGCTATTTTAAATAATCATCTGAGCAGACTATTATTAACCTTAATTTTGCAGATAAATATACCTGCTGTGGAGGTTGGAGGTGAAGCTACTGGTGGTTGCGGAGCAATAGCTTCCTCTGAACGAGTTGGGATGCCAACACCCGGCCATGATCGGCACAAGCAGTGCTTTCCCTCCTCTACGCTACCATAGATAGCGGCAAGATGCTTGCCACACCCCGCCCATGAATACTTCCCACATTTCTGGCAATCCACTATAAAACACATGGTTTTGTTTACTATATATGTTATTAGAGATTTGCGTTTTAGTTAATAAATATGTTCTTTCCTTCCCTTCTCCAGCCTCATTTTATTGTACCAATATACCACTTCGATATCATCAAATTGCATCGACATAATCGTTACAATAATACATATAAACCAACTTGGAGCCATGATACCTCGGGAAAACGGCAACTATTTTAATGAGCTGCCGAATGAATATTTAAATCAAGGAGCCTAATTTTTTAGGCGCGAACCAAGTAAAATAATACCCAAACCAAACCGAAAGGAACGGAAATTTTCCCTTTTTGTTAATGCCAAAGAGCAAAGAATAAGATACCTTTAGTCATGAGTTGTTCAAGGACAAGATTGAATCAAACGGTTAATCATTGCCCGGCTTACAATTAGGATTTAGTATAAAAAAAAACGACTACCAAGTTTTCTTCTAACATTTTATTTTATTTTATTTCATCCCTTGATACCTAGACGTATGGTGATGTTTTTTAGACAACAAATTATCACTGTTGGTGCCCTCAATATCATTGCAACACCAACTGGTTGCTTTCTTATCTTTGTGGTCCTGCTCATAATTGATAATCCTGTTTCTCACATGATCAGTTTCTTTCAGCTGCAATTCCCTGCTCAATCATATAATTTATCGAAATTTTCACTTTTTCAAGTTCAAAAGATGTATTTTTGGTCTTAATGCAATCTAAACCATCCGCTCATCACGCTAATCACCATGACTTTGCTTCCATGTCCAACCTAACATGATCTAGTTTATTTGACACTGTTCTGGAACACTCAGATATATCCCTGTAATAAGGACATTAAAACCTGTATAGCACTATAGCATACGCCTCAAGACAGTAGCGCAGCAATTGGTTTCCAAAATCATGACAAGCAGCCAACACCAAAGATACGAAGGAAATTTAAAGTTTCATCCCCTCCCAGTTATGGCATAAAAAGCCAACCGAAAAAAAAAAAAAGAAAATCTGGATAGTTAATTTGCAACTAATCATCCAAATATAAAGCTTAACAGATGAATGAAACCAAATAGAAGAACCATATTAGAAGTAGGAACACCAAACAAATAATCAAGTATCACCTATCATCATTAATTCTACTAGAGCCTTTAACTAGAACTCAGCAAGAAACCAAACAAAACAGCTCAAGGACACACGGGCATTCAGCACGTGAAAGGTTTCAGGTGCAGGTGCTATGGCTTAAAAAGGTTATTTTCTCCAAGATTAACAAGTGAAATGATAAGTTCAGACAACTGAAATCTTTGCAAAGATGTTACAAGAGGCTATAGAAATATTGTTTTCCAACTCATGTTGCAGAATGCATAATATAAGTACTAGGACCTCCATCATACAACAGAATCCTGCACGAGACACAAGTGAAAGGCAGAGCCAATAAAGCAGCTTATAAAGATTCACTGTGTCAATATTTTAATGCAGTATACGATTCTGGAACTTACTAGTTTGGACTACATATGCCAAAACATGGACAATTTAGATTGGAATGATTAACTTGAATTGCCATATTTATCTGCTGAAGAATCCAATTCAGTTTTCTTCATTGGGCTTGATTCAGCTGAGCCTGTACTCATCAACACTCGCTTAACTCCTCTCCCCACAACACCAAGATGAGTGACTGCAGCCCCATTCGTGTGGGCAGTGGAAACAGTTGGAGAGTCAAAACCTCCGTTGCTGTTAGCAGTAGCCATCTGTGAAGAATTCACAACAGCTGGAGCAGCACTATCCTCTCCACCTTTTGCCTTGGCAGATACCATTCCCAGGATTTCAGAAAGAATTGATTTCGGGTTTAAGGCCAGCTGTTGAAGATCTTCAAGCTGCAAATCCAGAGATTCAATAAACTCAAGATACTCAAATGAATTTTTCTAATATCTAACAGTGAGACAAAGATTACCTTCTTTTCTAGCTCTCCGGACAAGCCAGTAAGTGTCTCAATCTCTGATTCTTTATCTGTCACAGATTTATCACTATGCAAGCTATTAGACGACTGCTGTACACCTTCATCTAATTCAGAAACTGCAGATGATATTGCAGATTCTGAGGAACTCTTTACTTCATTTGTGAGCCGCTGTAGCCTTGACTTGCAAATTGATATAGCTTTCTGGCAATATGGGATTGCTTCTTGAGGCCTAGATCCAATCTCCAAGCACAAACATATGCGGAAATTTCTGAAATACAGTTAAGGATCTGACAAAGAAAAATGCTAAAGAAACATAAAAGACTTAGGATAATTGATTAAGAAAAGATACAAATTGAAATATTTTAGAACGTATTAAATAGATATGTAATTAGCAATAGCTGATTCTTAATCACCCAAATTGAGGAGCGTTCCAACCTTAACAAGGATACAGTTCTGCTAAATGTCTACTGTCTGGTTCAACAAGTCGTTCTAAAATGGATAGAGCTTTCTGGTAATCGCTGAGAGATGTTTCAATATCCTCTGCATGAAGCATGACAAGAAGTACAAACCATATTTAAGACAAACAAGAGGCTTACAGAATCAAGCAGAAAGCATATATTGTCCCAACATTTCAAGTTTGAGCTCAAATACCTCTTTCTAAAGCAACTTCCGCCAATGCTGATAGCACATCCACTTTATCCATCGTGTCACCTGAGTGTTTTTCAGCAATTGCCCTGGCAACATCTAGCATTTTCCATGACAAGTCAAGGTCAGACTCATCTTCGTCAGCTTCTGCTAGGTCTTCATCTTCACTACCCTCATCACCTTCTTCCTGATCTTTTCCACCAGCAGCTATAACAGAATAAAAAAATTATAACAGGAAACAGTGAGAAATAGTATATTCTCGACACTAATACTGGTCATTATCCACCATTTCAGGGAACCTAAACTGTTTTCTCCGCTCTCCATCTCTTTTAAATACATTCTTCCTGATTGTAATTGTACTTTAAAATGATCATATGCATACACATGTAGGACAGAAAAGTGAAAGGAACTAAAAATTGTTAATAAGTCTTTTGATCAAGGCTTGAAAGGAGGGAGCTAAAAACGATTCAAGTCCATGACTCATTACTTTTCTAACAAATCAAGCATGCAAAACCAAATAACACTCTTGCAATTAAATTTAAATCTGAAACTTAAACCATAGTTTACTGTGGTGAATCTTCTTGGTCTATCGGAATAAGGGGCACAACCATGTCATTGAATTACGGAAATGCAAAAACAAATATCAATATCTTCTCCCAATTATGACCCAATATCACCGTCTTCTATCCCGATTGTTGTTAACCTTTTAACAATCACATAAATTTAAGCAACAAAAATAGCTGACAGTCATGCAAAAAGAATTCAGAATACTATCATTGCATACACACAGAGTGAGGAAGCCCTCAAAAATCTAGATACTTCAATCCATTAACTTATATATATATATATATATATATATATATATATATAACCATATGATGCATATAAACTTCAACAAGCATGGAAGCATGTTAATCATCATCATAAGCACAAGTGAAAAAGGTACTTTGCCAACTTTACATATGAACTTCCAATACAGTAACGTACACATACTGTGGTAGCAAAATACTAACCATCATCTGTTGCTCCTTGATGATTGGCATCAGTCCTGTCCTCATCAGCACTACTCGAAACAGAAGCAATCGAGGATTCTCCATTTATTCCACTTTTAACAGATCCATCTCTATCAGAGTCTTGTTTAGATTCATCATCCTTCTTTGGTACCGTAGCTAAGGGATCAGCCTCCTCTTGAGCTTTGTACAAAAGCACACGTCCATATTGGTAGTATGCATTCAGACATTCAAAGGCAAGTTCACCATAGTGTGCAACCCTAAAATCATTAGGAGTAACAAACTATTCATAAGAGAGAGGCTCAAACCACACTCAAATTTTAAATTATCTAGTGAGAGATGCACAATAGATTAGAATCACAAAGCAATTTTTGTAATGCCTATTCTTTCAGCATAGAAAGGACGTTCTAAAAACTCCATTACTAAACTATTTCTCTCTGACTCGTGTAACTAAAGAATATCAAAATAACAGCTCCAAACTAAAAACTATAGACATCAAAGCAGACAAGCACGGCATGTTCTAAATATAACCGCTACTATCTGGTTCTTTCCCTCAGACCTCAAGGCCCAACACAGCCTAAACCCTAGTCCTGACCTATGCAAACAACATTACAAATACATTTCAAGGGTTTATTATAAGCAAAGAACAGGAAGGTTTTACAAAACACTATATGAGCAAACCCAAACATTATCACATGATAATAGCTATAAGTTAAAAGAAATGTTTGATAGACCCTAACTCTTCAAATAAAAAATATCATCGGGAAGCTAGAAAAAGAAAGACAAATGAAGACTTCATTTCACTCTTTTATTTTTTTAATTAGTCTTTGCAATTTCTCAGCAACAAAAATTAGAACCAAAATAAATAAGAAAAATTACATTGAAATTGAAACCCTAACCTGATTTCTAGGGCACGGCTGAAACACTCGGCGGCCTCGCTATAATCACTTTCCTTGAGGGCTTTGATCCCTCTCTCCGTCAACTCCGCAGCGAACTCCATCGATTTGTCTTTATCATCATCGGAAGTCATAGCCGGAACTTCTTCG
The DNA here is from genome assembly GCA_948099535.1 of Jatropha multifida. Taxonomy (NCBI): domain Eukaryota; kingdom Viridiplantae; phylum Streptophyta; class Magnoliopsida; order Malpighiales; family Euphorbiaceae; genus Jatropha; species Jatropha multifida. The sequence goes on along the minus strand of CANUEX010044464.1, from coordinate 181,114 downwards.
TTGCTGTTGGCGTTGTTGCAAGTGGACTCGGTGCCACCCAGCGCGTTCGATTCGATAGTGGCTTCATTCGAAGTTTGGGCTTCCGTTACGCTTGGGGCCTCAACGAGGGTCTCTTCAGTCATTGTCACCGATGATTCAGAGATTACAGCTTCTTCTTCCGCCATTGTTCAGTTCTTGATTTTAGACGATGAAAATGCGAGAGGGAAATGATTTTGGTGTATTTAATTTGGCGCTTCAAAACCCTGTTTTCTGGCGGAAAAGATTAGATAAAGCGAGGGAAATTTCACCAAAAAGTATGCTTATGCTTTATACGGCGTCGTTGTCATTTCTCAGCTAAATGACTGTATTGCCTACTAGTGCATGAAGCATTCTCTCCAACGAGCTGACTATTTTTGTAATTTTATAATTTTACAATTACAGTTGAAAAACGCTGCGCACCACATATATTCATCGTCCTTTCAGAAAGAAAATCTTGCTCTCTTTCAGTTGCATGCTCGATGGCTTCCACGTCTTCTCCCTCGCTTCTCCACACGCTATCGTTTCGCCGGCCTCCAGCCTGCCAGGCGCACGCTTCTAAATCTGTGCCGGCATCTTTAACCAGCAGAAGGCAGTTGCTTTTCCTTCTGACAGCAGCACCGGAACTGACGGCAAGAGAATCGGTGTCCATTGCTGAGGATATACCGCTGTTCGGGCTGAGGAAGAAGCTCAAGCAAGCGGAGGAAGAGGCGGAAGAGCTCGTGAGGGAAGGGTTTGAAACGGCTGAGAAGGGACTTGAAACGGCCGAGAAAGGGATAGAGACGGTGGAGAAAGGAATCGAAACGGCGGAGAGAGGTGTCGAGACAGTAGAGAGAGAAATTGAGGGAGCAGTGAGCTTTGGAGCATTGGCACAGGCCGGTGTGGTGGCCGGAGCGGAAGTTTTGGGTGTTGTAGTGGCTACTTCAGTCGTAAATGGGATCTTGGGACCTGAAGGTCAAAAATCATGATTTGCTTCTGGTAGTGTAATGTGTCAAGAGTTTTAATCGATTAATGTAAATTCAAATCTGGTTTTCTAATTTATTACCATTGTGATTAGTATGGTGTAGTAATGCTTATGCAGTTGATGATGGATTATGTGCGGGAAACAGAAATATTTGCAGAAAATTTTCTGTGGACTGAAAATGTTTTTCATTTGACTATAAAATTTTTCCTGGTCGTTTATCAACAATAGAATTTCCTTTTTCTTTTTTTTTCGATAGAAAAAATATTGTCATGCTATACTTTTAATAAACAAAATTATTCCATTAAATTAGAAATTAGTAAAAAAATTTTAATTTTAAGGTTTTGATTCCAAATTAAGATATATATTATGAGCTTAATGGATCAACTTAAAAATTGAGGCGTCACTGAATTTTTATTATAAAATTCAAGTGTCACTAAATAAAAAAAAGGAAAGAATCTCAAAGCTTAAATTTGGGATTCGATAACTTGCCGTTGAGTTCCGGAATGTGTCAAAACGATGTGTCAGTTAGCATGTGGGTTTAAAAACCATAAGAACGGCAATAAGACTGGCTAGTACACACACGTAAAAAAAAAACGACATTGAATGACGAGGCTCAATGCAGATTACGCGTGTTCGTCCAACGACCGGTGGTTCAATTTTTGAAATAAGAGTAATTCAAATTAGCAATGAAATGTCTCTCTCTCGACTAACCTGTCGTTCATCATCAAACTCGTTGTCGTCTATCATCAACACACCAAAGTCTAAATTGGATTTATCCAATAAAATAATTGAAAATCAGAACACTTTGAGGAAGAAATTCTCGAAGAAATATCTCCATGGCTCGTGTGGCTTCGAATCCTTTAGGCCTCCATAGGTTCCGGCCATATTTTCAAGCCGGTCAACTTCCACAGCTGCTCATGAAATCCTCTCTTCGCTGCCAAACTAAGCCTAGCCGATTACCAACCATTATAGCTTGCCAAACAGACTCCAAACCCACCGAAACCTCCACAAAGGTACCGTTTTTTTTCTTTCTTCTCCCGTTTCTATATGAAAGACCCTAACTTCCTATATTTCAATGCAGGAGAATGTGCTTGCTAAGTCTGCTTCAGTAACCGATACTAAAACCGAAGGTTCAACTTCGTCCCCCACCTCCGGATTGCCCGAATTTCCAAATAAAGATTTAAATAGGCAAATAGCGGCAGTTTCTGTGCTTGCGGCGCTGGGGCTTTTCTTATCCGCGCGGCTGGATTTCGGTGTTTCTTTAAAGGACCTGTCTGCTTATGCTGTACCATACGAAGAGGTTTTTATGTAGTACCTTTCTCTGTCAAAAGGCTTATTTTTCTAGCTTTGTATTGTTGTTTTTTTCTAACAAAAAAGAATGGATATTTATGTAGGCTCTCTCCAACGGAAAGCCCACTGTTGTGGAGTTCTATGCGGATTGGTGTGAAGTGTGTAGAGAGTTAGCTCCAGATGTTTACAAAGTTGAACAGCAGTTCAAGTAACGATCTCTCTCTCTCTCTCTCTCTCTCTCTCTCTCTATATATATATATATATATATATTTATATGTATATGTATACAATCACTCATGGTCTTTAAAAGTAGCCAATTCCATTGATTGGCAAATTGTGCAATTTTTTTTTCTTTGTCTTTTTGGGTAATTATTTGCTTGTTTAATTGCTTTGTTTTAGTCTATTTTGACTTTTTTTTAGTGATAGCCGCCTTTGTTTTATTTAGGGATCGTGTTAATTTTGTTATGCTGAATGTTGACAATACAAAATGGGAACAAGAGCTTGATGAGTTTGGTGTTGAGGGTATTCCACATTTTGCATTCCTGGACAAAAATGGGAATGAAGAGGGTAATGTGGTTGGTAGATTTCCGAGACAGTTCCTCCTTGAGAATGTAGATGCTCTAGCTCGCGGGGAAGCAAATGTTCCTCATGCTCGTGTTGTTGGACAGTATTCAAGTGCTGAATCTAGGAAGGTGCACCAAGTTGTTGATCCTAGAAGTCATGGATAGATGCTATTCCTCCTTCAAAAGTGACCCAACTGATTGTCACTTGAAGTGTAGCTCCAAGGTAATATGTTTCCCAATTACTGATGTTGTTCTCCTTGTACCAAATTTCTGTAAGTCTTTAGGATGAGGCGGCATTAATTTAGAATTGATGTTCCTGGGATATGCTAAGGTTCTCTGTTAGCATGGAATACTTCCTTTGTCGGGCTTCACATTCGCTTGAAAGGGTCTTTTCTGAAAATGAATCCAAGAAGTAATTTTGATCAATTTATAAATTGCTTCATTTGGTTGCTAATGCATTAACATAATCTTATTTGAGTACATCCATATCAAGATGCATTAGCACATGATTACAATTTATTCCTTTCATAAGCCAAGAACTCATGACATTGAAGGAGTAGAACTTGGCCTCACCTTTGATGATGGAATTTTTCTGAAAGCATCTACGCATTTGCTTCTTTTTTTTCAATCTTGAATTGAATGCTTTAGGCCATCTGTTGCGCTTGTCTTAAAATATGACTCCAGTAAAATGATCATGTGTCAGATTGCCTTTCGCAATATGAGGCAAGCTATTTCATAGGTAAATAGGAATGTTTTATTTTTGCCAATGAGCCAAGTAAATGTGTTTCAAGCGTATATGTTACTTTCATATAGTAAAGCTTGACCATGAGCAGAATGTATCCGGGAGCTAATCTTAATTGTCTCTGCAGGTTGAACATTTACATCAAAATTGAGATTGCATTGTTGTTCACTTGCCAAGAAGCAGCTATTAAATTGTAAAAACTTGCACGTTTCTACAGGTTCAATTCGTTTCTTGATTAGAATTTATTTCTTCGGAAGAATATCATGTATTGTATAACCTGCAGGAATTGATGTACAAAATACTAACTGATACATATTCCCTATATTAATTGTAAATGGCACTTGCAATTTACTTGTATGCCTCGTAAACTTTTGCTTTCAATGGGGAAAATTGCATGCCAATCTCAGTTTTGCTAATGATTTTAGTCTTGCATGGCTGTCTAGTTACGCAAAACAGAAGTTTTATATAAACAGATTGTTGCACTTTGATCTTTCTAGCAATATGAATATTCTCTAATGACATAAGACTATCATAGACCGTGAAAGTAGACAGTGGGTTGTGGATTACTGTTAAGATACAAGTCGTCTTATTATAAAACGACCGCGTGAAAGTTAAACACAGGTCGCGGCTGTTTGTTTGTCACCATTGTTATTGTTCTTTTCTTTTCGTTTTTAACTAACCTGGAAAAGAAATATTATTTGCATCTGAAAATTATTTTTCTTTATTTCTAAGACAAATTATCATTATAGAAAAATGAATACCAAAAATAGAAAATGATACTAAAAAGTCTCTTATGGTTGTTTCATTCAACATAAAAGAAGTGTAAAATGTTGACGTACAAAGTAAAATTAACTTCTGTCAATCCACCATAGAAAACAAATGAAAGAAAATTAGCTTAGATGTGGGTTATCTCCTCAAAAAATAATGCTCATGCCACACCATTCTTTCTGAAATATATGCAGAATCTAATTAGTGATGATGGCTTCTACACCTTTTCTTTTTTTTTTTTTTTTTTTCTTTTTCAATATTGCCAACATTTTTTGGCGAAAAGAAAACTGAGAGACAATAGGTCAAAATACAAGTTTATAAATATATATAGAAGAGATCTAAAAAACAATAAGTAATAATAATAATAAAAAAAAAAACTGTAAGATACTTCAATTGTATTCACATAATAAAGTATTTGAAGCCAAGCACACAAAAAATTCAGCCTATTTGTCACTGAACTGCATTACCCAACAAGCTATTTGTTGAAGGTGAACTCTGTTCACTTAACCATGGATCTTGAACAGAAACAGGGGAGCTATCTTTAACTTCTTCCAATGAAATCAAACAATCTGCTGCCCTTTGAGGAACAAGCAATCTCCGGCTTGCGACCGCTGTCTTCTTAATTGAATTAACACTTAGCGACTTCTCACTTCCATTGTCCGGTGAGGAGCAAGAAGAAGCTGCTGGTGAGGCTGTGTACGTATTTGGAACCCAAGCACTAAGCCTAATGTGCTCTAACTCTTCAGCTACTTCCATCATAGTAGGCCTCATATCCCTATGAAAAGCAAGACATCTAAATGCAAGCTCAGCTACATTATGTATGGATGATAATGTCCACGCATCCCTGTGCGGATCGAGGTGTGGATCTATTATCTCGTCCACGCAACCTCTTCCTATCCTATCAATAGCAAGAGCAGCCAAGTTTACCTCACTGTGAGGTCGAGAAAAATCAACAACTCTTAGTGCTGTTATGATCTCTACAAGAACTACTCCAAAACTGTAAACATCGCTCTTGTCAGAAAGATGGAAATATTGATGATATTGAGGATCAAGATAGCCTGGAGTCCCTTGTGGTGCGGTTGATATATGGGATGACTCCGTCATTCCGAGTCTAGAAAGACCGAAATCAGCAACCTTCGACTTATAGTTGTAATCCAACAGTATATTGCTAGATTTGATGTCTCTGTGATAAATTGGCGGATTCATTACAGAATGCAGATAGGCAATAGCATTAGCAGTTTCAGCAGCAATGGTGAGCCTTATTGTCCACGGAAGCCCTTTGCCTCTCTCTCTTTGTAGATGCTCACACAAAGTTCCGTTAGGCATAAATTCATAGACAAGGATAGGTTCACCCTCCTCTATGCAACAACCTAACAGGCGTACTAGATTTGGATGGCTTACAGAAGAAAGGAGCTTAATTTCATTCATGACTTGATCAATGCTATCTGTATCTCTATGACGTATCTTTTTTATTGCTACCCACTCATCATTGTGCAGTTTTCCTGCATATACAGTACCATAGGCTCCAGTTCCAAGTCTTTGTTTCTCAGAGAAGCCATTAGTAGCTTTTTCAATTTCTTTGAATGCATAAAAAGGAACACTTGAGTTGCCTGCAGTTTGGTATAAAAGTCGCTTTGCGCTCAACCTGTTTCTCAAAGAAGTGGAACGCCGTCGGATGAAGTAACACATAAATACCAAACCACACATTAACAAAGCTCCAGCAATAACACCTGAGGGCAGAACAATGTAGACACCAAATTCCAGAATTGAGCAAATGTATGCAGCCATACACAAAACAAATAGCACATTATTTTTACTGCTTAAGAAACTTACCTCCAACAAGAACACCAACTCTAGTTGTTCCACCACATTGGCCATTTATGTACTTTGAAGGATTGCAGCCAGATACTGACAATATAACAAGAAAAAATTATCAGCAAAAATTGTCTAATTGAAAATTTCAAGGCAACATGAAGTTCCAAATGTGATAATTGGATATCATATGCTTAAATATTTCATCTTGCTACACCTGCATTGCATGTAATAATTACATTCTCAGGCTTAGCCAAACTGCTAGTGCACGTAAGGCTTCAACATAAACTCAAATTCAAATCTATCTATCGGCCATGAGATTTCTTGACAACTAATGGTCAAACCAATTTTTAAATCAAAAAAAAAAAGGCCAAATCAAACATTTCTCATGCACAAACGTGTAGACAAAAATTAATGTCACATTTTGCCAAGTCAACATCAATATATTTGATCAAATGGTTCTGTTCACCTAAACATTTTCCCCTTTAATTTAGCACTTAAAGTCAAAAAACAGGGTGGTCATTTTTCAATACTAGAGGAGACAACAAACAGGGCAGGTATACTGCACTAATTATGGTCAGACTTGTGTGTGTATTAAGACATAAAATATAATGAAAAATGTGATTAAAATTTTTCTTCGAACAGGTCCAAGATGACTTTGTGTACATTTTTGAAGTAACAAAAGTCAAAATTTTACATTTCCCTCATTTTTTTTAAATCTAGAGCAACCCTTTGCAATTTACATCATCCAAAGAGGTTTTCAAAGATTTTTATGTTACTTTGCATAAAATTAACTAACTAATAGTAATCAAACTTTGTTAAATTAAGAAAGTTTTTAAAACTAAAATGGATTAAAGTGATAGGGTAAGAACTCGTGAACCCTGTTTTTTTTTTTTCTTCCCTACTAGAACTCTTCAAGGATTTCTGATTACTAAAAGGAATGGCTTTCATCTATAATCTTAAACCAATGATATTGGAGCCAAAAAAAAAACAACTTTTTCATAAGTTTTTCATAAGAGTAATGTCTTTACTATTAAGCTCCAACCAAAATTTAACGAAACTTTCATTAGGTAATATTCCTATATATGGTCCATAAGAATCACACCATTTTCCATATTCCTAATATTTCTTTTTCAATTTTTATGACCATGGACCGACCAATTCCCTATTGAAATGGCCTTCTCCAATTAGCCAACTCAGGGGCCACTTGCCCCTGGTCAAAAGCCAACCCATACCCACCTCCCCAACCCCACCAAAAAAAAAAATCAACATACTAAATAAATAAAGGATCACAAGCAAATTAATTAATCAAAAAAGACCGAGTTGACTCACCACTCCGGCAACCTTCACCGTCCTTGAACCCATCTCCGGTATACCCATCATTACACTGGCACCGGAATCCAATCTTCCCGAGATCATACTTAACTGAAGTGCAATTCCCATTATGTGAACAGGAATCATTATGACAGACACCTTCAAGCCACCAATCCAACTCTACTCTTTCGAACTCGAGAGAGACGACCCGGCTATTCGACCCGACAGCGAACGAAGAGAAAACGAACTTACAATGAGTAGAACTTAAGTTCCCATAATTCAAAACATCCATTCCCAATCTTTCCCTCGAATAGCAACTTATATTATCACTTTTAGCATCACAATTCTGTATTGGCAACTGATCTGAAAACGAACTCGTCGGTATGACGCAGGTGGCCAAAGAACTACTGCAATTTTGAAGAAGTAACCCATTTCGCCAAGCTGGAGCATAATTATGGCCAAACAGAGGTTCGATTGATTCAAGAGAACGATTACATTTGGCCGGAAGATATATAAATATTCCACTTGGAGTTATATTTTGTACTATAAAATCACCGATTTTGACATCCCCTGTTTTTTGATTGCAATTTAATCGGATCTTGCATCCATCAGAAAACCCAAAAGGGTGTGGAACCCGTTTGGTTGAGTTACCGATTCCACAAGAACTCTGGCAATGGATCGATGAGTTGTGATGGGTATGAGCTCTCAAGAAAATTGAAGTGAGGATGATAAGAACTAAATGAGCTTCTTCAAAAATCATTCTTGATTAGTATTTGAAAAGACTTGAATCATTTAACCTTAATTTTCTGCAGATAAAAGAAAACAAGAGATAAGAAAACTATCAAGAACCAAGTATTTTCTGTTGGGAAGTTGGATTAGATAGGAAGAGAATTAAAAGCAGAGGTTTTTGGTGCCGTTGGGAAGCCATCTGAGACCAATAAATGCTCCATAGACGAAAGGTTCATAAACAGTAGTTAGTAAATTTTCATGACATTTCAAAAAAGAAAAACGAAGGTAAAAATCTTTCAAAAGGAAATTGCTTTTAGGGTTGGTTGGTCAAGAATTTATGAGTCTTTACCTTTTCTTCTGAAACCTTCTTCAATGGCTGGGTAATTGCTCTGCAATTTCCAACTCAATCTATTGACATAAAAAACTCTGCTTTTACTTAGACATAGAAAAAAATCAGAAGCCCCACAAAACCACCCTTTTTTTTCTTCTTCTCCTTTCCTTTTTTGTCTTAATATATTTCCAATTTTCTGGTTTCTACAATCAAACAGTGCAGAAGAAAAAAGAAAAAAGAAAAACGCTCAAATACGGAAGAAGAGGATGGTTTTTCATGACTAAAAACCTAATTTTCATAAGGACGAAAATACCCTTGAACATTAAGACCATGGACTGGAGAATATGAATATTACAGTAGAAAGACAAAGAGAGAAGGGTACAGTCAGCACGCAATTATAAAAGGTTTGACTAGAATAAAGTATGTGATGTGTGAACAGGACAGCATCTAAACCTCTTTTATTTATGTTTTTCTTTTGAGATTATGAATAATTTTTTATTTGAGGAATTTGAGAAAGAAGGGAGGTGGGCCACCACCTCCATAAATATCATATCCTATGTCACAAATACCCGCTCCTTGTGCTTTCGTTCAACTCCTTCCACCGTTTCCTATTTAGATCGAATGCACGAGTTTATTTATAAATCAAGGTATACTATTTTTTTAATATATAATAAAAAATATTGAAAACTTTAACTTCATCTATTTTAGTTTATAAATAAAATCATGAATCCACTATAAATAAATTAATCCTTTCATTAAATAAATATTTATAAAGATTGTATTTTTATCCCATTTGTTAATAAAATTACCATCTACAGAATTTTCATTTCATATTAAATCGAATTAAAAAAATTAATCCGATCTAATTTGAGTATGTTCTATTTATAAATGTTACATTTATGTTGATTGTCTAACAAAATAGATAAAAATAAAGTTTAATATTTAATTTCATCCTGAATTTTTTAAATAGTTATAATTTCACTTTAAATCGACTTTTGTATCATAAACTTATCAATCTAATTGCAATTACAACATAATTTGCTTTAAAGGTGTAATCGCACCCTAAAAGTAAATTGCAACACTCTAAACTTGTCAATTTATTGCAATTGTACCTTAAAAGTAAACTAAATTGAAATTTTAATTAGAATAATAAAAGAATGGACTCCATATCCAAATATTTAAATAATAAATAAAAAAATAAGATTGAATATTTGATTTTAAAATTGAATTAATTTTAATATGTAAAATAATGAATTGTGTATTAATTTAAATTAAGATATAATTATTATAAAATTAATAAATTCAGAATGTTCAAAATAAAAAATTTGATTTAAAGTGAAATTACAACCGCTCTAAAAATGAAGATTAGGCCGAAAAGTAATTATCTTTGGTATTTGTATACTCGTTGGATATGCTACAAAATAGAACTTAATCCCTTTTTTAGTTCCATTGGAGTGACCAGTAAGAAAAGATCACGCTACAGAATTTTTTTAAAATATTTATATAGGGACATAAAAGTCAACTAAATCAAAGTTTTTTATTCCCTTTTTGACTGAATATAAAATAGACCAAATGATTATATATTATCATTTTTTTTTGTACTTCTCCAGGTTACCTATGTATAAATATCGGCTAAATTTTTTGTTTTTCTTTTAAAAAAAGAGGAAGACCTAATTTATTAATTAAAATTGAAAATGATTGATATTAATAATTTTTTGGGTATTACTATTAATAAATATTTTGATTTAGAAGAAATTTTTAATTGACTCTGGAAAATAAATATTTTTAATTCAAATGATAATATTTTTAATTATAAATAAAAAGTTGAGGAAAAATAAAAAGGGCAGAGATGTAAAATGAGTAAAATGTTGACTGAGGTCTCTTTCGTACGTGGATTAGCCATGTTTTCTCTGCGCAGACGTTAGCCGTAGATAATAAGTTCGCTATAGACAACTTCACAGTTATAATAAACCATATTTCTTGACTACGACACTTCTCTATTTTCATTATTACACGTCCATTTCCTTTTTTTTTTTTTCTTCTTTTTTCAGCTTTTTATGCATAAAAAATACCATTAAGAAATAGAATCATATAAATAAGTTAAGATGATTTTATCATATTAAGTTCATTAATTTTATTTTCTTTTTTAATTTATAAATCAAATCAACCGACTTCCTATTTAAAAATAAAACTAAAATCTCTCTAAATTAATAATTTATTTCGTTTTTTCTAATTTTTAATTTGAAATGACAACTAGAAATGTTAAATATATAGATTAATAAAGCAATAACCCATGTTTAAGAAATATTTAGTAATTAGAATTGATCAAATCAAACATTTGAAGTCAAAAATATTGTTCTCTCAGATGGATAATAATAATTGTAAAGGAGAAGTTATCGAGAAATAAGGAAGCAGCATTATTTGACTGTTGCGATTACTGATAAGGTGGGACATGAAAAAAAAAAGACATTGCTTGCAGAAACATTATTATTTAGGTCACTGACTTCAGTTTTCCATTTCATGATCTTGTAATATTCTTTTTGAAATTTATAACCTTCGACTTTTCAATGGAAAAGCATGCAGATGCTGTTTTAATTAATAATTTTATATTAAACTTTTTTAATGCGATATCAGTATAATCATGAATTAATATTTGTGCTGAGAGACATGAAAAAGATCAATGCAAACTCACAATTTGGTGGTAGCAGCAGCTGTCTGGTATGAGGCATACATGTTCTTGGCCTTTGATATATTAATTAATTAGATAAACCAAGATTTGCAGATAATTAAATAATTAATTAACTTGTATCGATCCCAACAATTTGTTATATAAGCATGTTTTTATATGAGAACGAGTTATGTTAATTATATATAATATATAAAATAATTATGTGTTAAGATAGGTAGAGAGAAAATAAAAAACGTGTAAAGAATTATATGCACATTGGTCCATTTACAATGTGTGATGATATATAATATCTTGTTCATACCATGAGACTATATATTTTGTTGAAAGGACAATATTTTACCATTTCTCAAAACAATTCTTAATATTGCTCACAGATTTTATATGTTATATAACTTTCGCTGCGCTCGACAACAGCTTTTTAGTAGCTTTTAGAGTTTTAATTAGTCAAAACGCTGAATGCTGTTTAAAAAGTTGTTCGGTAACATAATATTTGAACTAACTTTTATAAATTAAGCTAGCTTTTTGTGAAAAGTTAACTTATATAACGTTTAGTTTCTAGCATTTAATGAAACGCTACTCTAACAACTAAACGCCGTTAAAATAATTAACAGTTATCAAAAGAATTAATTTTGCCGAACAAACCCTTTATTTTTTCACATTATTTTTTCTCTCAAACTCTCTTATTTCCTTTTTTTTTTTTTTTTTAAATTCTTCCATATGTTTATTCTGCATTTGATAGAAATGAAGTTAGTATTTAAAAATAAGGAACCAAACACCGATAAAATATACTGGTCGGGGCAATAACGTGTGTAAATTGTAAAAAAGAAACTCCCAAAAAAGGAGATAAATGACTAGTCAAAAGGCGAAAAATTATGTTTCTGTTTGGGCCCAATAAAACCCATGAAAGTACTTATAATAGCCCGTTGGATTGATACATGGGCCAGGTATGGAGCTTTGATACCAAACCCAGTCAAAGCCTGGTTGCTCAAAATAAACCTTCTCTTCGAGCTTTAACACGGCAACATCGTTAAACCCTAGACCTTGAAAGTTTCTGAAGAGAAATCGGAATCAAAATCAAAATGTCGGACAGGGAAGATTCCGATTCGGCCGCACCTGAGGAGTTCACATCGGAGCAGGTTCTAACTTTCTCTTCTATAAATATTTTATTAGAATCGGCTAAAACTTTTTCACTGCTTTCGTTGAACATTTGTTTTCTGCTTTCAGGGAGTAAAGCAAGATGAAGAGATAAGAAAAGTTCAGAAAGAAAATAAAGCAAGGTAATTTTTTTTTCAGAGAAATCGTTCTTTTTGTAGATATTAATTATGGGTTTTTCTTTGAATGAAGTTAAGGGGAGTGATTCCTTCCAAATGGTAGGATTATCGATGAAAGTTTGTAAATTTAATATGTGCTTGGTTAACGGCTCCAGCTTTTCTTTTTTGCTTTCTCTCGTCACTTTTCTAATTAGTTTTTGAAAATTTACGACTTCTTTTAACAAATTACTAGACGACTTAGTAGGCAACTGAGCAGCCTTCCTGAACCCCTATTCGTGTTATGTCTATATCTATTATGTTGCATTTTTCGGAGTATAGTTTCTGGAACTTTGACTGTTTTAGTTGTGGGAGCTTTGGGGTTTCAACTATATTACTAATAGCACCTGCATTAGGTAAAAAGATTCATAATAACACAACCATTTCATTCCTTTATTGTTACTGTAATGCGCACAACAATTTCTCTATCGTAGAGTCCTATTTTGAGGGCATTAATGCTAAAAAGTTTCTGTTGATGTTAAGCCTCTCAAAGATAAGTGATTATGTCTGACTGGCAAAGTTCGTGATGTGGTTAGATTTGTAGGGAAGACAACAGTAAACTCCAATCTCACCATGGAAGTGTCTGGAAGCTGAGAAAATAATCTAGTTGGGGGGAATGAATCCACAAGAGTCAACAAGACATCATTCGTATAATCTGTGACTCCACAACTTTAACGTGAAAGATACTAGGGAAAGGAGGAAAAAATTTGGGTTGTCTATTTGCAGTTGACACTCTGTTGATGAGGTTGTATGCATGGTCAGGGATTGAATATTGTTCAGCTGAAACACAAATGAACATGGAATTACCTAAGAAATAATGACATTTAAGAGGATTTAGCTTTTGTTTTCTGATTCATTATGTCGCAGGCAGCAAAGTATTCCTGCTCACATCATTTGCACTAAAAATATAACCTTAAGCATATTCCAAGAGAAGCATGCCATTTTTCACGAGTAATAGTACAATGCCTGCAAGTTGTAGCAGCAATCTTAGTCGTTATTGTTAGCTTGCTTTATTTTACTATTTTATCCTTTTGGCATTGTACTGACCAAAGTTGAATCCAGTTCAGTTATGACACCTTGAAAGGCTGTGAATGGTGAATGGAGAATGTTGAAAAGGGAAGGACTGTGAAGTAATTTTTCAAACTTAACAAACTCATAAAGAGCCAAAGGGGATAAAGTTATGAGAGTTACGTAGATTTATTCTTCTAGTGCATAGATCACCCTTGGACATCCCTAGCTGTTACTAGACATTGGCTGCTGCCCAGTAACAAATACAATTTGTGATTAGTCTTATTTTTTCAATTTGTGCAAATGTCGCTTTCAATCTGTTGTAAATGGGAAAAAAAAATTATGAAATTCTTAGAGATCCAAAATTTGCAATCATATATTTGTATTTATAAGTAGAAGTTCTTCAAATGCCATAAACAATTTCAAACTAATTTCAATGTCATGCCTGAAAAATGAAAAATAAGTAATTATATATATTGTTTTAAACTAATGGAGTCTTAGTTTTGCTTTCATGTGCATAAATTCATTCTAACAATTATGTCTACAAATGTGTTTACCTTCTGCTGAATAGAATTTCTCGTGAGGGTAAAGAACGTCGCAGATTATGGGCACAACGGAAAACACCACGACCATCTAAAGTAGTAGATGAAAGTGTACAAGATGTAATGGAAACTGAAATGGAAAAGGAGCCTTTGGGTGCTGGGGAGATGCTTCCAAATGACATTGTTCAACTGCTTGCAGCTCGTGAGAAGTATGCAACCGCTCTTTTCTCTCTCCCCCCCCTTTGGACATGCACTCTCAAATGCTGTTTGTTTAGCTTGCACTGGTGTTTTTGATCGTTGCTTTTAGGGATTCTAACCAAGAGGATTGTTTCCTCCAGGAAAGTTTTCTTATCAGACTCTGAGGATGAGAAGGTTCAGACAAAGCTTTCTGCGAGGAAGAAGAAGCCAAAAACTTCTGGGTAAGACTAAAGGAAAGGAAATTCTTATAACATAACTTTTGAAATACTGTTAAATGAAATAATTTGGAATAGAATAATAATTGTGCCTTGCAGGATGGAAACTGTTATTTTGAAGGATTTGTCACCTCCTCAATGCTTACAGAACTCCTTGGATTTTCTGAGGAAAAAGAAAATGCAGGTTTCAAGGTCATCTTCAGTTTTGAATAACTCCAACCAAGCACTCCGCCTCATTTCTACTTCTGGCGTATTAAGTAAGAAATGACAAGCTTTAGCATATTCCTGTTCACCAGTCGGTTGTGACAACAAACACCAGAAAGCCAATGCGAGATGAGTGCATTCATGAGAAAAAGGGTTAAAATTATAGTTAATTGGAAAACAGGCCTCTATATGGTTAATCCTATATTGAATCTATTCTTAGATTATCTTTGCAGATTCACAAAAGCGCATTTTTGTAGTGGATGAATTATTTTAAGGCTTTACTGGATTGATTGTTGATTGTAATGAATGCCCATTATGGGTCTATGATTGCATTATTGATTAGAAAATTGTTGAGTTGTGGACATGTATCTTCTCATGAGATTGCCAATAGGCGCTTTAACTACAGATTCCCAAGTGAATCTGAAGTCAAGATTCACAAGTGCAAGTCTATCAAATGCACCACTACTTGCAACTATTGGATTCCAACCATGTCTCCTGCTCTTTTTCATCTCATTGGTACTTAAAAAACAGATGCTTTTTTGTATTCTTTTTTGTGGGATAAAGGAGTTTACTTTTAGTTATTTTTACAAGTTAAAGGAATCACCATATTCTGCATGAGAGTGTCTATTTCATTGGGAATTTTTAAGTGCAGTGATGACTTAAAATAATGCATCCTGCAATCAAAATGTAACAAAACATGAGTGAAGAGTCGCCGGAAATTTTTTTGCCTACAAATTAGTATATGTAGATTTATACAGTCAATATAAATCATATTTTAAAAAATTATTTATTAGAGAACTTTTTGTTCATACCCATTTTTGTTCATTTTCCCACTATTATATTAAGTTGCTGACTGAGTTTATACATTCAAAATACAGAAGATATGTGGACGAAGCCATACAATTTTGAGAATATCTCCTAGTACTTGATATTGCCCATAAAGCACATGAATTTGTCACTTTCTCCCTTGCTTGAAGGACCTAAAATTAACAATATTTAACCGGTTTTCTTTCTTTCTTTGCATAAATATGTCCGATTAATAATTGCTCATGGAACCTTATTATTATTGAGATACTGGAATCAAATTCCTTTTTATGGACTACACTATAGAACAATTAAATTTAGAATTTAATAGTACAAATGAAGCATAACAGTCTCTCTATATTATAGCAAATTAAAAATTACAATATTGATAATTTTTCTCCGCAGAGATACAATATTGATCATAATAAGCCGGTATTAAGCATGGTGTTACAATAAAATCATCTAGTTAGTTATATTTCTTAAAAATAACAGGGGACAGAAGTTCAAGGGGAAGAGAAAGCATCTTCAGGGTCCAACCACCTTTTATGTTCTGACTCTGAGCTGCTCATAAAAGATTGAAAAGCATTCTTAACCTTGTTCAAGCTTCTATGTTGGCGGATGCGTTTAAGAATAACCTCTTTCTCCAAGGCCTTACAAGAAGAGGAAGAAGAAGATGATTCAGATTTTATGTGAAGCTGTTTGCTTATAGGACCAAGAAGCTGAGTCTGGTGATCACTGTCTTCTGAGGAGGATAGGGATTGCTGAGTCTGAGGAATCACAAAAGCCATTAATGAATTTTTGTTTGGAGAAGTGAAGAAGTGGAACTGGGAAGCCATAGACATATGGGTCTCATATATAAAGAGAAATTGATCGATAATGGTAAGGGAGCCATTAGCCATTTGTTTTTCAGATTAGTGGTTTGTTGGATAGTGGTTACTCCAAAATCTGTGGGTTTATATGAAAATTGTGCATGCATTTTTTGCTAGGTAACAAGCCACTTTAGCTTTAGTTATTATACGCTCCTTCCGTCGGTATCTTATTTGTTTGTTATTCGTTTCTTCCATTATTGAATATTTCAAAATGTTTATAAAATTTTTAAATTTATATATTTAAATAATTATTTTCTTTATAATAATTTTTATAATTATTCATTTCATGAAAATTTTTTATTAATATCTTAATGAGTTAAAAATAAAAGAGAATAAAATAGTTTTTATTGATTAAATTTTTAATATATATATTTGATCAAATCATGTAAATAAAATGAGACGGAAGGAGTATTATTTTTTAAACTTAATAATACATTATTTTAAAATTTAAATTAGATTTAGATATAACATAACGTGACTTAATAAAATGAAAATGTATATGCGTGTGCATATGGTATAATTTTATAATTATATAAAATATATGAGTAAGCATATGTTGTCAAAATTCTATGATTTTGATAAAAACGTACTTTTTTTTCTCGTGTCGTAAGTATTGTTATTTTTTTTAAGAGCCTAATTAATAGAAAGTTAAAAAAGGAAAACATTTTAAAATTGTCATGTGTGGTTGGATGTGAATAATGGCATGACATAAATCCCCAATTTTTATTTAATTATTTATTTATTTTGACAAGGAAATGTGGCATTGAAGGATTAGTGGGGAGTTCAGATTGATATTCAAATATTCGATAGTTGAACTTTATTATAGTCATTATAATATTTTAATTTTAATGGGCTTTTTGTGGATCACTAGGATATTAGTAAAATCCAATTTTTGTTTTCCTCCCCCATAAACTTGAGATTGAAAAGTTATTTCCTCGTCTTCCTCTTTTTTTGCTTAAATTGCAATTCCCAAACTCAATTCTGAAGTAAAGTGCACAACTTTTATTAGTACCAAGAATCCATAAACCAAGAACCCATGTGCTTGTGCTGTGAGCTTTCCAAATCCATCGTAAGAAATCTCTATCAAACCATAGCATAGATAGGATAAGATTTTTTTTTTGCCCTTTTTTAAGGTTTTGATGATGTGAGAGCAATACTATGTACTTGGTATTATACCAACTAGCAACCAAAGCCTTTTTTTGAGGGGCCAACAGAAAACTTTACATAAATATTAATTTTTTTTTAATTCATGTATATCTACACTTAAATCGAAATAATATTGAGATAAAATAAAAGACGTTTCCACAAATACTTAAATTCTAGTATTGTGTCATCTTCTTCCATAGATACGTATTGGTCAACAGTTAAGACGTAGATACATACGTTATTCTTGTTCTTGAATCTTGATCACGTGTCAGCACACCAAGGAATACTCAGTTTTTTAATATGAAAAAAATCTCTTCGCCCAGAATGAAAAACAAATTGGATAATGACAATACTATGTAGAATAAATTAATCATTAATTTATTAATTCACGAAACTTGACTTAATTTGCAAGGATTCATTCTAATTGGAACCACTTTACATGCTTAAATGTACTCAACACCCAGCAGATATATAAAACAAAGTAGCAAGGCCCAGCCCAAGCTAAAAACAATGGACGATTCATGCATTAAGTTGAGGAATAAAAACCAGGGGCGCTCCTTTTCTACTGTCTTCCGTTTTTCAGTTGAAAACAGATAGAAACGTGACTTCGCAGCTGACCTAAATAATGTCACAGCATCTTTTTTTTTGGCGTTTCTACCGAAATATATAAACCGAAGCAAATTCGGTATTTTCACAATCCGAGTTTCTAGACTGGGATGATATAAAATCCAACCTGATCTAGAATGCAAAATAGGTAGATTCATCCTCTGCAAATAAACTTTATCCACAAAGCATTGCAAAATAACAATAATAAAATGACAGTGATGGTGATAAATCATCACATGTTCACCAATTCCTGGATTTTGTATCAGAAATTGGCCAATTCTGGGAAATGTGCAAGAAAGAAAAATAATAGCAAACTGAATATAATAAATAAATAAACATCTATCATAGCGTTTCATTATTTGGTGTCACTTCTATCAAGAAAACTTAACAGATAGCCACTGACAATCCGTCGGGCTATAGGATTAGGAATACCACGACATAAACGCCCATCAATATATGCTAGAATGCCTGAAAACACGAACTTACCGATCCCCCATTTCCAGATGAACTTCACCTTATGCTCCTGTTCACTGGTGTCTGCACGGACTATAGCTCTATCATCTTCCACCTCTGGTTCGTTTTTCCACTTGATTTTACCCACTAACTTACCAGTTTGCTTTCTCAATATGCGTATTGCAAAGCTCACAAACAGGTGCTCACACAATGTCACCAAAGTTGGTCCGATTTTCCATTCCTGTGGTGGAGATTTCACATTTAAGGAGTTAGCAGTGCCGAGTGATAAGCAAATAGTAAGTTACATACAAATTTACATGCATAGGCCTTCCATCTCCCCTGAGCTGGGCCCGGTGTATTCATATTTGAAATTGTAGCAGTAAGGTGAGATTATAAAGAGAAACTCGGCGGTCACTTTCTTTCCAAAATCTCATGGCCGAAAATATACAGGCGAAAGTTATCATATGCAGATTTAGACAGCAGTATATTAACATTGATGATCATGACTTAATGAAATTATCAAACTGAAAGCCACAGGAAATGCAACTACTACAATTGGTTTTTATGCACAATTCATTGGGTCAAAATTACCAACAAGTTACACATTTACTGCATGTCAAAAGCTTGGCTTGGAATGGCTATGTAGACTGAAGGACATGGACATCTGTACTTGTTTTTTGGCTCTAAGCCAGTAGATCATCCAGTTTAAAAGTCAAAAATACGTCACTATATAGGGTTTCAACAACAAAAAATCTAATACAACTGGCTAAGTGAAGCAAAAAAGTAAGGCCACTTACACTTTCTCCTCCAAGATGGCGCAAAGGGCGAGAAGAAACTGAAGAATCTCCTTTTAACAATGCCTTGCTTATAAGGAAACCCTTCACACGATCTATGATCTCATCTATGAGGGCACTGTTTGGGGGTAGGTTTTTGAGAAACACCTAAGTGCGCAAGTGTAAGTAAATAAAAAAAAAAAATGTTATCATCAACAAAGGACAGCACTAGCACTTGGAGCATAGGTAGTTTGAAAAATATTTGAGCATGTGATTTCCCAAATAGGAAAGGATAACTTGTAGCAAATTCATCGAGCCCATGATTTCACATCACAAAGGATTCATGGCATTGGAATAAAGCAAAATCAGATCAGTATTATCAAATTAAGGTTTTAAGTTGCAGTTCCACAGAATGCATAACAAATGTCAAATATTGATTCATCAGACAGGTAACTTTTGAGTTTCTAAGAGGGAAAATATGAAAGGAAAGAGAATAACAAAAGAAAATACTAAGGGAATGCTATTTTCCCTTGTTTAGAAAGAAGGAAAATAAGGAACGGAAGAGAAATAAAATTTGTTCATTCCAAAATTCTCTCTCTGAATTGGAAGAAAAATAGAACAAACTATGACAATAAACTAGTGGAGGGAAAACAGTTTTATGTTCCTCCTATATCCAAACACAATGAAGAAAAATAATTTCCTTTTCAAAATTTCTGTTTCCATATTATTTTGCCTACTTAATCTCTCTTATTTCCTTCCCTCTCTAATCCAAACAAAGCATTAGGGGAAAGGGAATTTTCCCTTGAGAAATATAATATAACAAAAGGAGAAAGAAAAAGAACCATTGTTCATGCAAAGATTCGTCAGAACACGCACCAATAAAGCATGACCAGGGTGAAATATAGACATTTTGATTATGGACCCAGTTATCCTGCAGAAAAATTATAAATATCCCCCTTCAATTACCTGATCATCTATCACTCTGACTTTCAGATACTCCTGCCTGTACATTGTGTCCAACATAGCTTGCAGGTAACCTTCAATATATAACTGCGTATTTCAAACAACCAGTAGGACTTAATTAAAAACGTAAAAATAGTAGCATGCACTCAATAAGGCCTGCAACAGTAAAATGCATATCAGAATATAATAAAACTTCATTTTCCAATAGTAAATAATATGGGAAAAGGTGCTTCTTAATTTATAGATGTCACTTAATACACTCTCTGTGCACCAACACATTGATATTTTACTAGCTTCACAATGAAGTGACTAATTCACACAAAGAATTTGCCTGCTATCTTCATCAACGAATAAAGGCATATCAAAACAAAGGTGAAATTTCATACATCAATTGTTTGCATGTCAAAGATAATTACCTCATCAATGCCAGGACTTCTATCAAGCTTGATCTTTCTGTCTGGGCCACCTTCCATCAGAGCAGTTCCCAGCAGTGACGGCTCCATAGCCAATTTCATTATTCCTTGGTGAAATCCACTCACCTTCATGATAAAATGCAAAGCAAAAATTCAATGTTGAAAATTCCAGCATCAGATACCTTTCTTTGTTTTTTTTTTTTAGCATTATTAGCAAAAATATAACAATAATTCACAAGGAGAGTACAATCAGTACCATTCCATCAAAACCACTTCTTTCTGCTCCCTTCACAATGGAGTCTGATATTTCAGTGACAGCAGCAAACAACACATTTGATCCCACAGTTCTCAACTGCCATGCAATTGATGTCGTTAGTGAGTGCCATGGGAACTTTTTCTTTAACTGAAAGAAAGGCACAAAACATACAGTTTTTTCAAGATCCCCAAAGTAGCGTTTTGTGCCTGAGAACCCTTTACCACCAATGGTTTTACTGATGAATTTGAAGGTACCTGTCCTTAACAAGCAGAAAAATCAAATAACAGAACCAACAAAACAAATATAATTCAAACATGGTACATTTAGATTAAAAGTCATTCATGCTCTCACAAATAGCTTACACAAACAGAAAATTAGACAAAAAGACCACTGCCACCAATACCCAATGACAGTACAGTATAAATGTTGGTACCTTTTTTCTAAATTCTTTTGTGCATTGCATAGGGCTTCACAATAGAATTTGCTTTTACCTTTCATCGAAGAAAAATTTAGAGCTTTTGAAGAGATTATATGACTTAGTTGAGCTATTTGTGCATCCCTTGTGCAATATCAACCTAGAAATATAGGATAAACTGCACTTCCGCACAATTTGTCAGTAATTTAAGAGACTGGATCTCAGGAAAAAAAAAGTGAAATGAGTTAAATGGGGAAAGCAGTTTAATTCCCCAAATTTGGTTTCAATTCATTATCTTGATGACAGTTATTCTGATTGGCTATCATAATATAGTAGAACTTCCAATGTGGAAAGGGGAAACCAAAGCTTAATCTACAAATAAAAAAGTATACTGATACATTCTACGTTTGTAAAGAAGAAGAAGTACTGCCAAATTATTACCTAATGTAAAGCCAGGAAGATTAAGCAACCCTCGAGAAGGGTCAAAGAAAACATCAAGAGAAGATGAAGCCAGGTCATCAAATACAGACACAAAAGCAGGTGGAAGCAAGGGACTTCCTTTTGCAATATAAATGGCTCTCATTGCATACCTGGATTGTAGAGTGAATTTCAGAAGGTGCTTTAAAATTCTAGTTATGTAAATGAAGACATACTTAGGAAGAGGCTTACCAGGAATAATGTTGTGCGCATCTGATGAATAATTCTCGCATGGTTATCAAAGCATGAGTAACCAGGACTCCATTGAGCTCTACAACCATATTTTTTATGGGAGGAACCTACAGAAGAAAAAGTAGGGAAACAAGAACTCATACAATGAAATCACCAATATAAGCTTTGAACATCCAAAATTACGAGGAGATTAAGTGCCTTCTTTCACATTTATTGGAAAAAAATATTGAGAAAGAGTTCATCACACCTTCACCACACTGTGCAGCAATGACCTTAGAGTCTCCTGAGCTGAATCATAACTTGAATATGAGTCTCCAGGAAGAAAGTTTGCAATAATCTGCAAGACACCACAAACATAGTTCAGATTGTAACTAACTGAAAAAAGGGAAAAAGCTCCCAAGGTAGACCAGAAAAGCATCAAACCTTAATTGGATGGACCTCAAAATGATCAAAGTAATATCGCTGACTAGGAGCACTTGAGTCACTGAGGGATTTTCGCCAAAATGAGGCAAGTCTTATTAAAGTCTCCTCATCAAGGTTCAGATCAATTGGCTGTGCAACAATTGAGTCAAAAATTAGCTACAGAAGCCCATGCATGGATTCATTTATTGAGGTGTTTAGAAGCATATAGAAAAACTATATTCCTCTGGCACCATAGAAATACCTAACTTGAGATGCTTAGAAGCATATAGAAAAACTATATTCCTCTGTCACCATAGAAAAAAAGCTAGAGGAGCAATGCCTGATTGTACCTGCAGAATAATGGACAAGTATTTAACTCGTCTAACATTGGAGTTGTTTGAAAGAAGGACGAAGACAACTTTGAGTACAGGAATATTTGAGTCAATGGAGTCTAATTGATGTCTCCGAAGCACTGCTGCAAAAGGAGCACCAGTCCACTTCTGATCGACATTTAACGACTGCATTTAGTTTAAACAGACACATTATCAATATATGATTGTATGGAACTTCCTGCCCAATTCTTGTTATAACATCTTCCACAATCAAAAAATCATATGCATATGCTATGGTCATTTTCCAATTCATGATTCATAAAAAATGCGAGATGTATAAAAGCTACTACCTGCAAACTAATCTGATTATATTTCTGCTGATCAGTAAAGATAGAATCCAGATTGATGTTGCTAAGCCTTGCCACTATAAATGGTGTATAGCATGGTTCCTCATTGTTATCTAAATCCTTCACAAACAATAGCATTAGATAAACATAAAAATGAAGCCATTGCATCAGCTATTTCTTCAATTGATATTGCCAAGCTAGCCTCACATACAAAATAATTTTCACTGGGAAATCCATGGAGGTCTACTAATAAAAGAGAAACCAAATAAAGCAGCAAAATGAGATTAGTGACGAAATGCATAATGGGAAAAGTTTTGCATCTATAAAAAAGGTTGGGGAAAAACATCTTAGATAAGAGAATGAGTTCTATTGACAGGATATCCATTGAGACTGACCTGCTTTCCATCTTCAAGTAGGTGGATTGCAAAATGAGATACTCTTAGTTGGAATTTCGCACATGACTGAACCAATATGTTCCCCTTCTGACTGCTGGAAAACTCACAAATACGCAACACACGTGTGGGACCTTCTGCATATATTTCATACCCGATGTTTACAATATCCATGTTTTTCAACTGACCAAAATAATCCTTTTGGTCCCTGGGCTTTTTATGAGAAAGTGAAAGAGATGCCAACCCTCTGTGTTGTTTAAGTTTGTGAAAAGGTTTCCAAGCCCGCACCTTATCCAAGTTAATTTCACGTAGTAGGTGCATATCTGCATGAAACATGTCAGTTATGTCATATTATTTAAAATATGCTTGAGAAACCCACATGATTAAATATATGAAAAGTGTATGGCATATGAGGAAAGTGGACCAACCAAAATGCCTAGGCTATTTTGTATTAAAGGTAAATGCAACCCATTATAATTTCAATTATTAAATGAATCATTAATGATATTAACTAATTACTCCTGGGGTCCATATTTAACATGGTGTCATAGCAGGCGACCTAAATCCTGCTGCATGAGGAACATTCTTGAGTGGGTTGTACCCTGATCAACCTGTGTCAAGCCATCCTATGCTTCTCAAGTTCCCTAGTTGCCACTTGAGAGGGGAGTGTCAGAGTATGTGTGGGAATCCCACAACACAAGTGAATAGTATGTAATAAGGAAGGTGAACCAACCAAAAAGGCTTAAGTTGTTTTGTGTTAAAGGTAAGTCCAATTCATTACAAACCCAATTATTAAATAAATTGTTAATGAATTTGACTAATTGCTCCTAGAGCCCAGATTTAACAACATCAGTAACCATGAAGTTCCCAAAACCAGTATCTTATGATGGGGAATGGTTATTTTACACATTGACTTTGTTACATTTAATACAATGATAATTTGAAAACTAAGTTTCCTTTTGCAGATATCATTCTGGTGTTTATATCAAGAATACTGAATTGAAATGCTACTCCGCTAAAATTCATGGAAAAAAAAAAGGAACACTGAGTAGGTGATTACCATTTATTATAACAACCAGCTTATGTGGAAGAACCAAATCATCCCAGACATAATGAGCACTAGAGTCAGATCCAAGAACCTCTTGCTCTGATGAATCCTGGAAAATTCTCAACAATGAATTAGAATTGTTACACATGATAATTTGAAATAAGAATGTGCAACTGGAACTCATAGATAGGATGAAGGGAATAACAGCACAACCTTTTGATAGTAAGTGAGAGTTGCATCATGTAAATGATTCTCAATCCGATATGGTAGATTAACATTTGGCGGTTTATAAAAATGCAAACCAAGGGTGGAACCTTCTTCTATCACATGAACAGAAGCAAATTCTGTTGTGTTGTTACTCAAAGCTTGAACTGGATTTGATTGTTTCCTGAATTTCAGGAAAAAGCATCCTAGTGAAGCAATGCATAATGGCCCTGACCAGCCTGATTCAGAATCATTCAGTTGAAACTGTATATACACTGATGAAGTATCAATATCATGCCTATGCTTCCTGATGACATTCTCAAAAATACTAAATTCCTTGCTCTTGCTGATACAATTCTGCAGTCGTAGTATTTTTCTCTCTTTACTGTTGATGCAGCTCATGTGTGCCATTCCATCCTTTTCAACAGGAAAGGTGGTGAGGAAGAGAAAAAGGAGTAAGAGCACAAGTTATGCAAACTCACCAAACAAGTTGAATGAAGCACATATCTGTAACTGAAAGAATACCTCCACATAGCATTGACGGATAGTGATAGTTTCCTTTGACTCATTATATATAACATGCCTTGGGGTCATAGTTACAATTTGTGATGGAACCTCCATCACACCTGACGGTGGTCCGATAGAAACTCCAAACTTTGTTATAAATTTGAGCCCGGATTCTTCTATTATCTCTAAGCTTATCTCTGAGACTCCTGATAAAGCATCCGAGTCTAACAGCACCTCAGATGAATGGTCCTCTAACAATTTGAGCTGCATCTTGTGTGATCTGGTAAATGAATTTTTAAAATCCTATGAGATGATGTAAAAACCTATATGTATATACAAGGATGAACTTGACAATTATAAGGCACTAAAAAAGGTAGATATATCTTACTTTAAAAACCATGATCTTATTGAATTTGGGGGGCAAAGTAAACCTAATTCAGGAGGAATGCTGGAACCAAGATTTCTTAACTCACTCCTGCAAATAGCTATTGTTATCACAAACACAATGGACAAACAAACCAAGCTTAAAAGGTTCATTTATCATGCTTGGTAAGTACCTAGACAAAGGCTTCTGATTAGGAGCACAGAAAAAGAGGGAAAAATCGGTGTTATTTCTCAAGGAATATGGTGTAAAAATAGCAGCCTGAAAAAGTTTAAAAAATAGTTAGTCTTACAGCAAGATGAAAAACCACAAATGAACAGTAATCCAACTTATTTTATGTGCCCTTGGAACTAGAGCACATCAAATAAATGGTGAAGTTCATCAAAGCAGTAACAGCATAACAACCTCTACTGTGCCTCTGAACCCACGAGACAATCTCAGCAATGCAAAGTACTTTCCACCACCAAAATCTAGATCAATGTCCACACAATGGACATCTTTTTTTATTTTAATTAACTTCTTGATCCAATCACCACTATTCACTGGTTTACAGCTTGATCTAAAAGCAGTTAGAGTGATTGTAAAATACATTAAGGCAGGATTAGCATAAAAATCTGCTGTTGATCCACATGCTATAGTTGCTTCCTTTCCAATATTGTCACTAACAGAGGTGGTATGCAGGGCTGCACCAAGATATAAGTAATGAATAGTGCTATTGCAAATGGAAGAATGGTTGCTGCAGAATGTTTCTGTCATTACCTGTCTCAGTTAAATGCACATGTATATCTGAGTGCAATAAATTGGACACTCGTACTGTAGGAAGAAGAAAAATTTCCTTTTGCTCTTGTAGTGCTACTGCTGAATTTATACCTTCAGAAGAATCACTAGACTTATCAGGATGTATCATGGGAACATCTCTTGTAATGCTTTGAATCAGAAAATGCAGGTTGCTGATACAAGCATCTTCAGATCTGAGAGTACAATTTGCAGTGCTAAAGGAACATTTTGTCGATTCAGCAGATAAAGCCCTTTGAATTTTATAGCTCAACTTATCAAAAATTCCAGAAAGACAAACCGCCTTTCCACCTTTTAGCTCATCTGACCATTCCACTGAAAGTGCTCTCCTGGAATTTGAAAGGTCATCTGATATTTCAGGTCTGAAAGAAAACAAGAAGTTACCTGCAATTCAGTTACCAAAAACATGAGTCCCTAGAAATGTCAGATAAAGACAAATACACATATCAAGATTTTCAATTGTGGCTGCAGTGTCAAACAAATTCTAAATGTCTCATTTGGTCCAACCATATTGGGTGTTTTTTTTTTTTAAATAATATTAGCTTGCAAAAGAAGGGAGTATAAAGCACCATGGCAGAGACTAAGAACTAAAAGTTATGGTACATTTTATGCTGGCCCGATATGGAAAGCATATCCCACCTGAATCTATGGACATAAGGTTTAGGCAGCCGAGCCTTGAGTTTTCCAAGACTTCAGAAATATATTTTCATATAACATTTAGTACTAACGTGAAACAAGCACAACATGGACAGACATTCTTGCAAACAAGTGTAGACTTGTAGCATGCTCTTCACTCAGTAAGTGCTTTTCTTGTGCATTTGGGCAAGACCAGCTGTGAGGATTCTACCAAAACAACACTTGCTAAGAATCAAGTTGGAGATTTTGCTTACACCTCCTTCCCACCCCCATCATGTGTATATGATTCCAATTTTTATATTTACATTGAGAATTTTACATTTATAATTTGGTCTTTCTTTTCCACCTTGAATAATCTGGTCCTTTTCATTTATAATTACAAAATTCCTTACCCTTTAGAAATTATGATGAAGTATGACATAATTTAGTACCTCACCTTTTTAGGTGAGAACTTTCATTTCCCATGTTTGCAAACGAAATAATCATTTAATCCCTAAAAATTTGGACTACAAGAGCTACAAATGAGACCTCAAGGACAAAGTAGTTAATCAAAAACTTAGGGACCATAGTGTGTACCAGTCTAAAACTCTAAATAGAGGAGTAGACTACAAGGAATATAAAAATTCAAGGGCCATGTTTAATTTGAGAAGAAAAAGAAAAGGCCAACTATCAATATTGCTTAAACTTAGAGAGGTTTTGTCATTTTCCAAAAATAATAATAATTGAAACGTATCCATAGAATGTTCAAATTGATTTAATTAAGTTGTGAAATTACCAATGCTTAAAGACATTAATGCCTTCTTTGATCCACCAGATAAATTTATAGCGTCAAATGTTGCCATGGAATCATCAATTGAATCCCCCTTCTTCAGCAACATAGAAGCAAACACATTCTCATTTTCTTGAGGTCGTCGGAATCGTAGCTCAATGGAGAATTCAGTTCCATTATGTATTCTGGTTAACGGAGAAACGGCAATAGACAAACCATCCTATAAAAAATGAAATATGAATATCATCCAGATAGGTTTGTTTTTCAACCTAAGGAAATCAAGCAGCAACTTGGGAAAATACCGTAGATTTCCTTGAAATATCAACAATAATAAATGGTCCAGGGTAAGCTCCTGAATCTGTTCAAGGAAGAAACATGTTAAATGCAACCCTTATAATCTACAAGTTCTCCATAAGGTTATGAATTGACCAAATCAGGTAAAGGAAAACATTGATTTCATTTTAGATAAGGATAATAACACCAAGAAAACGTGTCCTAATTAGGATTTTTATTTGAGTACTAACAAATTTTCTCCGATATCATGTATATATAATTTAAAAAAAAATTGAGCACTGACAAAATTTTATTGGAGTACTAACAAAACATCACATTTATTTGACCATCAATCAAAAGTTGTTTTGAAGGCAACTAACAATGCACAGTGGACGTCTACAAGCTGAAGTGCCATATGGAGTTATGAACAAAATGTTAAGTGCTCCTGAGCAGGTCACATGGCACACAAGTGATGTTTAGAAATAAGGTTGAGCAGCAAATGACAAGCCTGTAAAGCTGCTAAATTGAAGGTCACTGATTTCACTTTGATTTGATACATTTTTTATATGAAGCAGCTTTAAGCATACAAGGAATTAGTCAGATCACAAAAGGGTTCAAACTAATAAATCTTAGAAGGATTCAATGATTTTGAAGATGTTTGAAGGAAAGTAGTTTATTGTTGTCATTCACCCTATCTCTATACAATTCTATTCTATATATACACAAAGAATGATTCTAACATGGTAATAATCTAAATAGGAAACAAACCTAAACTAGGAAAAATAATATTCTACAAATCTCTACAGATTTAAACTCAGTTACCAAAACCGAAAATTGCAACTTAACATGATCAAATTAAGCATCCTAATGGAATACAGTTTGAACAAACTGTCAAATTTTTAAGTTTTTTAATAAATGAACCAGGTTTGGTCATAGTTTTAAACTGGTACTTTAATCTTAGTTTCTCATTGAACTTATTTCTAGAACTTCTTCATTTCTACAGATTTTTCTGTGCAAAAGAATATGGAGAAAAAAGAAAGAGTCCATTTGGATAGCTAGTCATTTCAAAAGATTGAGTATTTGAGATTCGGTATCAGATATATCATTAGAATTGGAAACAATTTCATAAGCTTCTACATGACCCCAATCCCAGACTGATTTTACCTGCTGGAGGTCGAAGACGAATAAGACTTCCGATGTTGTCTTACGTTGTAACAACTAAGCCTTAATCCCAACTAGTTGGAGTCTGCTATATGAATCCTTTGTTTTCATTCCCACTCTATTTCAACAACCATTCTGCCTTCTGTTGACAGAAAAAAATAATAATTCTTCTTTTCCAATGGTTTACAGCGGTAATTTACTACTCTGTTAGTTCACAAAGTTAGTTGAGCATTTTAATCCATGTCAGATTGGATGCCCGTTGATGCCAAGTGACTAATATACTAGAACTAGAAAGGAAGGGTTGTTTGTGTATGCCACACATAAGCTTATCTGTTGCTTTATTTAATTTTTCAACTACTTGATTAAGAAAAAATTTTGTAGGACTTGAAAAGATATTCATAACAACTGCATTCCCTTTGGCTCAAAATATCCCTTTTGAATATGATAAAAAAGGAAAGTTCTTTTTCTTTATAGATAAAATAAAATTATGTGAAGAAACTAGAAAGGCATCAATGACCCACAAAGAATAATTAATGCCCTGTCGAGAGCTAACATACCTGAAACTGACACTAAGTGTGTTCTCCAAGCAAGCGTTTGAGATTTTAAAAGAGAAAGATGTAGTGAAGAAGTTGAGAAAGATCCAACATTAGAAAGTTGAACTGTAACAAATGATGCACCTTCTGGAGGTTTGCTTGCTAATACAGGCTTCCTTTAAACCACAAAATAATCATAGGTTATTGATCAATCAAATATTAATCTACAATATATATACACAAACAACAGCGTGCATGTAATTTTGGACATTGATGGATCACCTCCAGGAAAAAGATCAACATGAAAGTTCAAAAACCAACAATTTTCACATGAGATATGAAAGGGTTAATCACCAAAAAAATGTAATGAACTTTTCTCCAATTTGCAGTAATGGCCTATACTTTAGGAATTCCCAGTAATATCCTATTGTTTTGCTGTTGGATGCAACCATGGATAAACCACCCAAATAATTGCATGTAAAATTACTTTCAGATGTGATCATTAGGTAAGGACATGTCATCAAAAAGATAAACTTAAAGGCACTGAATTTATTAGCATGTTTGCTTAATTTACTCCATTTATATTCTGAAATTACTGGAAATATAAATGAAGATGCTTCTGGCCTCCCTAGCAGTACATTCATAATTAACAATTGATCAGTCTCAGAGTGAGTTTGAATTAAGGAACCGATTACAAGATATAGTCATTCCACTACAAGCTAGGATTAAGGGGACAATAACTAATTTTATATTCCCGTTTTCACCAAATGGAAAAGCAACGGAAGAACATGCAGCTGTGGTAGCAAATTCACAAGATTATAATTTATTCATTATAAATAAGTTACCTTAAAAATACAGAAGCAGACTGTTTTCTGGGTATTGTCACACTTTTGTTATCATAGAAATTGCAAAGAAGATTTAAACCTGTCTGGTTTTCCACCTGCTATGGCAAAAATAGTTGTAAAAAACTTTTTGCAATATGCTAGAGAAAATATCACTATAACATGACAGAAGAGGAGACTTGACTAACAGAAGAAATGAAGGGAGATAGAACAATAATAGAGTGTGCAGGCTTTCAGTTGTTAATAGCAAAGTGTAGCTCATTAAAAAAGACAAGTAGCAAATGCAACAGAAACTCTCTGCCTGAAATTAAGGTTTACTCAGATAGCATAAATAGCACCATCAATTCCAACGGTAAAATGTTCAAAAGAATCTCTTGAAGAAACATATCAGATTCCAACATGCTCTCTGGCAAGCCATCAAAGTATGTTAAAGATATTCCATATTTGGATATGAATGAAATTCCATCTAGACAGGCAGTCTCACTGGCCCTTAATTATCAGTCAAATAATAGGAGGTCCCAAGATTTCAAGCTCCAAAAGGGATTCTCTGATCTAATGGCATACTTAACTGTCCAATGTTCCAATGCTCAAGCAGAAAAAGAAGGAGTGGTGAATATAAGTATAAATTAGCACATGGAAATATTGCAAACAAAGACACAACAGAAATGGACAGGAGTGGGATAATAAGTAACGAAGGAAGTACAAACCTTGCAGCAATTGGCGAATATCAAGGAGTTTCTCACTGAAAACGGACCAGCCAAGTTTAATTCCCCGATGACAAGCAGTAGTATATCCAACGAAACCTCAGTTAGAGATATGTCCCACTGTCAAGAAGCCAAAATGTAACTCGTATATTGTGAGAACCAAACCAAAAAAATTGTCAGAAAAATTATTTTCTCATGCATATGATTATTGCTGACCTCCTTAGTTCTGCAATAGACATGAACTGGTACTCCATGATGAACATGTTCCAAACTTAGAAACCGAGAACTTGAACGGTAGAATACACAAATTTGAACTTGGCGAACAAGTTCTCTCCTACAATACACAGAAAAACAGGGAAATAAAATAGGTATTGTTCCAAACAGTAATCAATTTTAATGTGAAGGCAACCAAATAAGAACATTAAACTAGTTATACTAGTCTTCCCAGAATAAATACTCACCATGAATTTCTTTGTGCATAAAAATAATATAGAGAAGCACATGATGTACTCATAACTCTGGTTTTATAAGACAGAATTTGTACATTGATTTCTGCACTTTTTATGCAACCACGAAGGAGAGGAAACCTGTCCTTTGTATCTGGAAGTTCATTAACAATAGTCAGACTCAAATTATCAATCTCAATTTGAACACAAGGGAGTTTTCCACTCCGATAAGAAGTTCTGTCCTCCTCCTTCTGCACCCTAGAATGCAGGTTAACTCCAGAAGCCTCCAAAGAGTAACTATCTGAAGTAATAATATTGTGACTCAAAGTATGGTCCTGGAATAGTTTAAACTTGAAAGGATTTCCAGGCTTCCTGACAAATTCTGGAATCCCATCGATAAAAGCAACAGCACAGTCATTCTTCTTATTGATGAGGTAAAACTTATTCCTAACCAAATTATTATATGGCTCCCATTCAACATCAACCTTGTAGCTTTCAGGCTCATAAGACAGTGCTCTCCAAAGAGACCATCTGTTATCATTTGTGCTGGAGATGTCAACAACACCTGATCCAGGATGATAATTCAATCTCAAGGGTTCACCAGAGTCATTCTTAGCATGCAACGAGATCAAGGAGAACCATAAAACTGATGAATTCCATATCTTTTGTTTGTGGTGCTTGACCTACAAGTGAGTTAGAAAAGAGGTCATAAAGTAAAGTCCAAAGTGATCAATTCCAAACATTGAGAATTTTTTTTCCTTTTCAAATAGAATTATTGTCACAAGTGACAATGAAATGTTTTTCATATAATTCAGAAGCATCCCCCTCTTGTGAAAGAGGGTAAGAGAGTGCACTGCACCACCTTAGAATCTTAGATCAGTCATGTAGATGTCACATTAGGTTCTATACAAATTAAGCCAAATAGACACCTATTCACTATATTATGTTCAGATATTACCATGTGTGAAATCAAAATTTTGCCCCAGAATGCCATAACATCGTCACAACATGGATTAGAATAAAGCTTCTTGAACAAACTAGAATTTCAACTACACAAATAACTGGACTTC
Organism: Jatropha multifida; assembly: GCA_948099535.1. NCBI lineage: Eukaryota > Viridiplantae > Streptophyta > Magnoliopsida > Malpighiales > Euphorbiaceae > Jatropha > Jatropha multifida. The sequence goes on along the minus strand of CANUEX010044464.1, from coordinate 148,213 downwards.
TTCACCTTCTCACAAGATTGAATTTGAACAGAGTGAGAAACAAGTTGTGTAATTAATATATAGCACATACAATAATTAACTATGTGAGGCAGCCATATTGATACCATAAGACATACCAAGAAGGATGGAAAACTAGAATTAAAGATCCATGATCTGCTTATGCAACATGGTGATGCCATCGAAAACTGAGCACAATAGACAGCACAAAGAGTATCTAGTCTCCAAAAGGTGTCCTGTTCTGCGACAGGATCAGGCATACTAAAATTTAGTTTCCTAACATCCCTTTGAAGTCCAAAGCTGATTCACCAGAATGGTTCCACCATTGGCTTGCACATAGTTATAAGGTTTATGGAACAAAGTCACAAGTTGCCAAAGGCCATCATATATCTTCACACTTAAAAATGATACCCCCCCTCCCCCAAAAAAAAAAAAAAAACAAAACAAAAAAACCAAGAAAGAAGGTGCAGGGGGTAATTGTTCACAAACCTACTTTTATTTCTTCTGCAATCAATCAATCAATCAATAAATGATTAAAGATCAAAGGAGGGAACAGGGAAAATAAGTCATTTGCAAGGTACATTGAAGTACAAAATTAAGCATCTGAAAAAGCCAAAATATGGAATACCTACAGGATAAAAAAGTAAAGCTTTTAGTGACAACCACTGACGGAAGGAGATCTCAAAAATAATTAAACAGACATGTCGCATTTACTAATGCAAATCCCCAAAAGCACTACTAAAAATATGCAAACTATTCCAATTAGTCTACCAGTAAAGTGTACAAAAATTACCATCTCTGTGTAGATAACAATATACACACACTTGTGTTACAAATTCTCTAAGAATTTATGCTTCCCAAACCTCAAGGTTGATGTGTTGAATGAAAATAAAAATAATGGTGTTTGCTTACCCTAAAAAGAGCCTTTTCTCCAACAAGAGAATAATGGATTACACCAACCAAAGTATAGTTGTTTTCTCCTTCAACTGCAAAGTACATGTGTTGATCCACATCTTGAATTGCCACAATTGCACCTACACATGTCAAGAACAATGTTTATTTCAAGTTCCTGCAGAATTGGGATAGAGACTATAAGCTTTTTGAACATACATACCGTTAGGAACCATATCTTCTAATCTATTCTCTGTTTCTTGGTTATTGGACCAGCTCCTTTCTTTCAGATCACTGGTTCCCTTTTTGTTGTATCCACCAGAGAAGGATGAAAAGATTGATGAAAACATCTGACACAGTAGCCAAAAACAAGGAACATTCATGCTTTACTGACAGGACTAGGAAAGCATCAATTGCATAAAAAATTGACTAGCAAAGCATCCACAGCATGCAAAATTTAGCATAATATAGGCCTAGAAGCTTTAAGAGAGAGAGAAGCAACTAAATCACTCACCAGTATTTCAGAGAGAGAAATTGTCATGTTAAAACCAGAAACAGAGCCATTGCCAATCCAAACGTGATCAAGTGGCAGGGGCCCATTCTCGGGCTTCACAGCTGATATGGAAGCAACTAATTGATTCAATATATAATTCTGAGGATTTATATGACTTCCATCCCTATGAAGAAATCCCACAGCAGGATCTCTGGCTGTAAAATGAGACGATGACTCTTTTGACATGGCAGAAGAAAAATGAGGAAATTGATTTTCATTTTTGGCAGATTCTTGAAGGACTTGAGAAAAGATTGACATGTGAGAAAGTTCAAATGTGAACCTCCTTTGCATGTTTATTGATTCAAGCTTCACAAATACATCAAGTTCACTCACAAGTTCCTGAAAACCACCTGTACCAAATGACTATTATGAGAACACTATATGCAGCAAAATTATCAAATTCAACAGAAAACAGGATGTATACCAGAATCATTTTCGATAAGGAGAATAAGAGAAAACTTAGAGACATCCATAGTGGAAGCCTCAGGCATTTCCCAGCATGACTGTTGAGTTTCCTGTGGCATCTCTTGGACATCATGTTCAGCATTTTCAACTTGTTTAGCAGATCTTTTTACAGTTGATAAAACACTTGTAAAACAATGAAGGTACAAAGCAAAAGACCGAGCAAACATCACCAATGCTGTAGTTTCAACAAACAGATGACCACCCTGCTCAACAGTATAATGTGTGATTCCCATTAGAAAACAGTAAAATGATGTAGATAATATCATTATGTCTCACTTGTTACCCTCAGCTGAATCTAGCGAAGTCAAGATTCATATGCAAGAAAATCCAACAAAAGCACAAAACTCATTGTGCAACATTGCAATGATGTAGACAAGAAAGTAATCAAAAGTTTCCTCAACAAATAAATTAAAAGAGCATAAAAGAGATAAATCAGTTTCCAATTAACTAGAGATAAAAGTCAGCACCTGTATTCTCCAAGAGATTGTCTGAAGATCACCACCTACTGAAAGCAATGATGTAAAATTATTGAACTGCTGGGCTCCAACCACAACATTCTTTATTGAGTGCCTCCCAACAAATATTCCACTCAGTGAAACATTTATAAGAATCCACTGACTAGAGATTGGAGCCGAGGTACTTGAAGCAAAACCCAAAATATGAGACTGTGCACTTGAGGTTTCAGAATCAGTTATCAAATGGGAGTTCTCCTCAATATTTAATGAGTACGCATCACCAACCAAAGTAGAATTATTTAATGAGTTGCTCATCCTATCATGAGGATGGCCCACCCCCAAAGATAATGTGAAACTAGACAGAGATAATTCATATAACCAATAATTAGAGTGTCGCTGCAAATTTCTAACTACAAAGTGATCAAAACTTTTTCTGATGTGATCTTGAGACCTAAATATAACAGACTGGATTCCTAACAAATCAAAGAGAACTTCCACTTTCCTTTCTTCATAAGACATATCCACACCAGCATGATGAACAGAAATCCAAATTCCATAATCATGAAAATCATGCGCAGACAAATTTTGATGACTAAAAGTATAAAATGCTTTTTTCCAATTCTCTCCCTTGTCACATAATCTAGAATTCTGAAGAATCACATCCACTGTGTTGAATTGAAAGGTAGCATTAACTGAAAACAAAGTACTATTATAAATCAAAGGCTCTCCCTCTGCAGTACTGTCATCATTGTCAGGTTTTGACAACACCTTACTTTGCCTCATAAAATCTTGAGGCACATAACCAATCTTGTGAAAGCTATCAAAAGCATCAGAAACCACTGAAAATAAATATGCAATGACCTGGACAAAAATAATATCATCAATTCATGACAATAAACTAACATGTGCTAGAAACAAAGAGATCTCCATAACTGGTTTTTTTAAGAAAAGAGAAAATGGAAGAAGAGAAGGAAAGAGGGGAGGGGGGTGAAAACAAAGTGCAAAGAGTTTAAGTATAAAACTTTTCCCAATCAACTTAATTGCTGTTATTTCAAAGAGAAAACAATGCAAAAACGTAATATTAACTTAAGAATAGATACTGAAATTTGGGATTGTGCCTTTTTTTTGTCTTCCGCGCTATAGAGTCTTTGGATGGAGAAATATGTGTGTATCTTCAAAACTCAGAATTTGTCCTTTAGTTTGTTTAGGGAGAACGTGGTAACTTTTGGCTTCTATATGCACATAGGGTGTCTAAGCTTTTAGAGGGTTCTCTTAAAATGTTATCCAACTTTTGGAGGCTATTACTCTTTTTAGCTTGTGATTTCTCGTTTATAGTTGCCTATGAAGTTATATAGGAATGGCATCAAAAGCATTATTATTGCAACCCTTGCTTTTTCCGTGTCAATGCATACTGCATTCTTGTTTTCCACCATATCTCAAGGTGTGATCAAATAACAAACATTTATCAATGTCATGTTGCAGTTAATATTAGTGAAGAAAAACTGGTTATAAGGTAAAACTGTGGATGACATTCTACCGAAACTAAAAAATAGTTTATTTTATTGAAATAAAAATATCTTAATTGGGCACTAAATGAGCTGAAATTAAAGATAAGTCCAATGGCAATTGGTTGACTAATTCATAAAAAGAGTATTATATCATACAATTGAATTTGGTTTGCTCTTAAAAATATTACGCAATTAGGATATACTTTTATCATCTTTTAATACTAAAAAACATTTTGCAAGAAAGCACAATGCTTTGGCTTGTTAGAATGAAATGTCAAAATATTTTCTACAGAAGACCTCAATGTGCTTTTCATCCAATTCTAGTGGAAATATTTAGCAAGGAAACAAAGTCACAATCACCTGAAAGAAAGCACGAAACTCATCCACATGTGAAATGACTGTGAATCCCGAAGCCCTCCCAGACAATGCTGCAGAGAAAGCAGTAATCGTACTACTAAATGAATGAACACACTCCCTGAAACAGGTGCAAAATTTGTTCTTCATCAAGATAGCATGTATACTCTTTCAGTAAAATATAGAGACACAAAGAAAGAGAGCTTTTCACTTAAACAGTTCCATAATTCCCAATAGATCATCAACGTCAAGAACATAGAGGAGGTAAGATGGGCAGTTAGTCAGATCTAGTATGTATCATACATGGACATAGTAATAAAAGTAGAAAAGCTTTTGTGACCACTTTAACTTATAAATGAAATAAGAAAACTTTCACCCAATAGAACGAAGGAATAAAACTGACAAACATGAAGTTATCTAAGAGGTAAGTTATGACTTTCTCAAAGCATAAGGAAGGTAATATTGTTCTGCAACATTAATGTGTCTCCAAATAATAAAAGTTCAAATAATGTAAAAAACTCGTGGCAGAACAGAAGAAGAGAATCAAGAAAAGATAAAATCAAATCTTGAAAAGCATTCCCCATTTTACAACCTCATTATGCTTGCTTGTCAAGTTAATTACTTCACCCTTTGTATGGAAAGTATCAGCATGGCATATGACAAAAGAAATTAACGAATGAACAGTCTTCTTAGAAATGGTTGATAGCTCTGATGGCCACAAGCTAGTTTAACTAGTAAATCTTTTGCATTGAAACTAGCAACTTTAGAACCCAATACACTCAGATTTAAGGTGGACGGGACAATGGGTGAAGGACTACCTCCTGTTGACTAGCTCAGCAACTGGTCAAAAACCAGGAAAAAATGTTCTTGCCCATAAAATATGAGTGAAGAACGAAAGAAAGATGCTCCTAAGGGAAAAAAAATATGAATATTTACACCTCAAGCAACCAAAAAGATGAACGAAAGAGAAATTGGCAGTGCAAAAGCAAGTTGTGAGAATTTCTATTTACAAAACCAAAACAGAACGCCAAAATTATCCTACCTGAAAAATAACAACTGAAAAGCTATTGGCTTCAATATTAGAATCTGGCTCTCCTGTATGTCTATCGAATCTCCCATGTAAATGTTCAAACCATTGACCCTCAGGTGAGACCTGAGTGAAACACAAATTTGAGAAGCATACTTCTCATTATCTGATTTAGGAATTTCAATTATCTTAGGCTCTCGCGACCTATGGCGTTCTGTTTCTGCATCATCAAATCCTGGCAATTGAGTTAATGCTAAATCAGATTTTGAAGTTGGCCAAACAACAGCCTCAATATTCTGGATATCAAATCCAAGGTTAATGTCATCCTGGCCAACTGTATAATGCATATTTTTTTTCCCATTCTTCAACTCAATCTTTCTCATTGACATCTGGATGTGAGGACCAGTTATGAATACACCAAGTTGAATACATTTCCTTGGAAGCATTCTAAGCAAAGTCAACTTCAGTCTAGTGACAAAGCCCTCATATTTAACTTCCCAACTAATTTGTTCAGTGGTTGGAGTTGGACGTGAAAGAACACTTCCCTTTCCACTGTCCTCAGTCCGTGTTAGAACATGCTTTATCTGCCCAAGCAGGATAGCCATTGATATTACTGATAAATATCCCAGAGCCACATTTAACTTTCCTACTGCCAAACAGCATTTCCAAAACCCAGGATCTGGATTCTTCGGGCCTGTATAAATCAATTTATTTTTTATCTCAAATACAAGCCATGGCTTTTGCGAATACTCAATCTCATTCTCCTCATATTTGGTGTGAGCCATCTTCCAAGCCGACCACATTTCTCCCAGCAAAATTTTTAAATGTGGACTATAAGCACTTTCAGCTTGACCCGCAGCACTAGTTTCACTAGATTGTGAAGGGAAAAATATTTGTGCAGGCTCACCCCAAAGAACAGTTTTTAAATTATCAACCCTCCTACTTCGATTTCCTTTCACAGAACTGATATGATGTTTTAAACTGCTCTCCATGATTGTAGCCCCAAAAACAGAAAATGACTCAACCTTTAACTTCCCACAGGAAATTGTCATAGACTGTTCAAAAATCTCATCGACATACACTAATAATGCTGCATCAATTGATAGACAGAATGAGTGTACATCAGAATGAGGAATCCCAATGTTCGAATCCATTTTTTCTTCAATAGTCTGCATTGTGTTAGATGGGGAAAGAGTGATTGAAATTTTTCCAAAGTTTAGCAAGAAACAATATTGTGGACAATGATCCTCAGAAATGATTCTCTTATGCCCATCAAACAACTGTTCTTGAAGGAAAAACTTTATTGACAAGAAACCATGTACTATTAAGAGGAATATTTTGCATATAACTTTCCAAGTGATTACTAGAACTGAAAGGATTATGGAGAAAATTTTGAACCGACAATAGATGGAGGATTCCTTATGACCAGATTGATCATGTTGAATGTTCAAAGCCGCTCTGTATCGGGCTATTCGCCTCGCCTGGGCAATAGCTTCCACTGGTAGCTCCTTCTCAATACGAGAAATCAACTCCCAATTGTGAGTGACCGAACTGAGATTTTCTCGGAAAATCTCAACAGCAGGCTTTTTCAATATGTTGACTGCAGAATATCCAAAGAAGGAAAGTAAATGCTCATAAGCATTGAGATAGCGTAGCCACAAACAAACAAATTCAACTAAATTGCGCAATGACAGTCTGGGAGATGAAATCACGTATCCTAATCTGTTTGCAGCTAGTCTCCAAAGATATCCACCATTTCTGGCACCTTTTGATTTTTTTGATAGTAGATTTTCAAATATTGACAAAACAAGGAGATCAAGTGGAGAAAATGAGATATTTAATTCTGGAACCCGGATACTGAATTCCGCCAGCTGAAGATCATTCAATTCAATGCATGAAGATAAGTCTGTGGAAGTAACAAGAGATTTCTTCATATTTTCCACCTCATATCCAATTCCGAAACCTCCAAAATTGATAACAATAGTAGTTTCTTTTACTGGATTAAAAATTGCACCAACAAATCCTCTGAGAATACATCCACGCTGAAAATACTGAGATTCACCATTAAACTCCTTTAGTTCAAGCAAACATACTAGGGCATTGTTTAAGATGGGAACTTGCACTTGCAGATTTGTATTGAACATCTGTAAATGGCAATGTTTGAGAACAAGGTTCAATAGTGAAGTTGTAAAACGATCTCTTGTGGGAGCGGAGACCACGATCCTCTCCAGCACATTATGCAAGGCGCTACCCTATTACATAGACAACAAAGTTTCAGTAATTAACTCAAGTTTAGCCAATAATGTAACTAAAGAGGTCTTCAATCTTCACTTTCTCAATATGCATAGCGGAAGTAACTGTTAAAAATAAAACCAAACATGTTTTCCATCTTGTAGAGTTATTTTTAACCAATGAATTATTACCACATCACGTGTACTAACACTGCATACTATTATAACAGCTGACACAATCAAAATAACAATCATAATCCGTTAGCATTCAGTCTTTGGTACCAGCATTTATTGAATTGAATTCCATTGTCAGGCCATAGGCATAATTTCTATAAACAAAGTTCATGATCCAGAAACTTGAACAAATGTACCATTATCTAAACAATATAAAAATACCTCAGGATCAATCTCAGCAACAGCCTTCCTTTTTTCCTCATAAACCTTATCACTCGATTTGCTCGAGCGTATTGAAATGCTCTCCTTTTCTTCCCTGCCAACAAAATAAACAAGCAAATGAACTAAAACTCAATCACAAGGAAAATGTAAACACATACAGTGCCAGTATTTTACTATTTTTTTTACCCTGTCCGCAGAGTGACATTGAGGCCACGAACTTCGATTTTGAAGGCAGGGACAGACCAGTTGGAGAAGCGAACACTAAGCTCTGCAACACTGACCTCTTTGAAGGAGAAGCGAGAGGACTCGTCGAGGAGCCGATTAAGAGCAGAAGAATCAAAGCTGAGGTTCTTTGAGCTTATTCTAGAGTTTACGAGGCCTAATTCCAGTTCAAACTCCGGCTCCTCTAGCAGCCATGGCTGCAAGAGTGACGCGATTCTCCGCCGGACTATGCCGTGGAAGAACATCGGCGAATTGGGCGATAGCTTCAAGTTGGGGAAAGGAATTGTGGTTTTGGCATTCGAAAATAATAATAATTGATATCGAATCTTTCTCGAGAATCAAACTGGTAGGTCCTTTTTTCCCCAAGATGCAATCGTGGAGTTTCCAAAACATAATCCCCGATTTTGGCAGACCCAGGGCGGGAACATAACTGAAAGCATGTATCACACTTACTTACACGCGTTGGTATACCGAAAATTGTCTTATGGATATTTTTTTGGAATAAATTATAATTTGGTCCCTAATTTGTTTAACAGAGTAAAAAATATCACATTTGATTTTTCAGCCAAATTTAGTTTTTAAATTTATATAAAGTATTAAAAAAATTTTAATTTCACTTTATAGTCTAATTTAGGTTATGAACTTATTTAAAATGATTAAAAAAATTATATTTAATTAACTTTCAATTCTCCATTGTATTTATAATAAATCATTATATAGACCTTCAATTCTCCATCCGTATGAATTAAAAAAGATAAGTATTATTAAAAAAATATTTAAGAGAGAATTAGAAAAGACAAGTATTATTAGAAAAACATTTAATTTCGTAAGAATTAGAAAAATCAAGTATTATTAGAAGAGTATTTAATGAGAATGTTCCAAAAAATATAAAATTTCTTAATTAAAATAAATGAAAATGTTAAAATCCTATGAGTTTTCACTTTATAAGAATCGCGACACGTCAATATTGGAGAAAACACTTTGATTCTCCTTTATGTATAAATTTGTATAATGATAATGATATAATGATACAGTGATAATGATATTCATTTTAATATTTTAAATTAACATCTGTTACTTGAAAATCACTTATAAAATTTATTTATTTCTCATGTTGAATAATCTAATACATGTTTATAAGTTTATTACATTACAGTAAATGATATTTTATATATTTTAAATTTATATTCATTGATATTGAAAAAGTTTAATGTGGGTGTTTTTAGGATAAAATAAAAATAGATAAAAAGTCAATCATATTAAATTAATTTTAAAAAATAAATACAAATTCAAGAGTTAAATTGGTTTAAAAAGTGAAATCGGATATTTTTAATCATTTTATATAAATTCAATGACTAAATTGATTCAATAGTCAAATATAACATTTTTTACCCTATTGAATAAATTTAAGAACTAAATTGGGATTTATTTCTATTTTGTTTAGCTTCGCTTCCTATGCTTTTCTCATCCAAGACTCAAAACTCCATATTTCTAATTAAAAAAGAATGAATTTCTGTCATCACATCTCACCTTTAGAGATAATATTAATATCATTTTTATAAATTTGAAAAAATGTATTTTTTTAAAATATATATATATATAAAGGTAAGTTGTTTTCTAAAAAAAAGCTATATTGATGTTGAATATTATCAGTTTCATTTGCTATGAGGTTTTTTTTTTAAGAAGGATGATAGGGAGAACAAATATTTTTACCATCCTTTTATTTTGTTTATTTTGGGTTTTAAGAATAAAATACATATAGATTTGTTAAGGCCAATCATGTGTGATTTTGACTTAATTATATCACATTTAAACTATCTCAATCACAAAATTTTCTATCAATTTATTAGTGAGTTAGATAGAATGTCATCCCTAATGCTACTATCCAACTTCTAATAAATGAAAAATAAACAGATTTGTGTTAATTAATAGCTAGTAAATAATAATCAATTTCAGGAACTTACAATTTTCTCTGGTGCAGTACGAAATAAAAAGCAAGGAAAATTGTATTATCAATGTAAGGAGAAATACTTACTTGATACGTGACGTATCCTTTTATACACAAAATTAATGAAAAATAAATTTTTATTATAATAAGAATATGGGAAAAAATAAAAAAATAATTTAGAAAATATTTACCCCTGTATTGACTCGTCAATTTCAAAGATGTTATTTAAGAGGAAAAAGAAGGCAAAATATATGGAAATACCCATAATGCCATACGCCAGTCTTGTCCTAATCTAGTTATCATTACAAAACCTTCTCCAAGTGGGATTGGAGCTCTTCGATCTATTTATATAGCTTGGTCTATAAGGTTCTAAATTGTAGACAAATTAAAGCCTTTGGAACCAGTCAAATGTCAGTTCACCTGTTTCTTCTCAACTCCATTTGCTTTTTCACCTTCTTTGTCTCCATTCATTAAACCTTACCGCAGAGCCTTTACCGGTTTCTCCCATTACACACCCAAAAATAGGTTCAATACACATACTATAAGTTAGTTCCTACATATCTATAATCCCTTTGCCAGCTTGTTGCCCCAACCTTTGGCCACCTCAGCCACGAGGAACGTTGTTGATTTGTTGTAACCCGTGAAAATTTTATTCATTCCACGTGGCATGACTTCATCCCAAAACACAAGATGATTAGTTTTGATTGATGATTACTGTCCTTAACAAAAAAAATTTCCGATAGTATTAAAAATAATAACAAAATCTTTAATAATGGGTCGTTGGGTAGTTTCAGTGTTGTTTTTACCCAAAGACCATCTGTTCCCTTCTTTGGCTTTCTTGTTCTTTTCTTTTCTTTCCGTTCCCTTCCTTTTCGGTTTCCCACTTTATTCCTTATTGTTATCTGTTACGGATTCAATTTTCAGTTTGCTGTATTGTTGTTCTTCGTTAACGTTATTATTCAAGATTAATAGGAATATAAATTCTTCAATGAAGGGGACGACGATAAGGAAAAGAACAAAAGCAGCAGTTGATGGCTTATTCTCCCATCGGGAGAAAAGCGGCACCGGCCCCTGTAACTATGAACACCGAGTCATGAACTCAGAAGGTGACGGTTCCAATAGTTTAAGCGTCCAAGACTTTTCTTTCTTTGATTTCAACTTAGGTTCTTTTGCTAATGATTTTCCTTCATCCCCGCTAAGTAAGTCGCCATGGTCATCTCATTTTAACCTAGACTTTGAAGGTAAAGACAAAGAAAAAGGTTATCGTCAAATAATAAAAGTGATTTCTTCTAACGTTCTAATGGGGTCATTAATACGTGAAGAAGGGCATGTATATTCAATGGCGGCTTCTGGTGATGTTTTATATACAGGTTCTGATAGCAAAAATATTCGGGTATGGAAGAACCAGAAGGAATTTTCTGGGTTTAAATCAAATAGCGGATTGGTGAAAGCAATAGTAATAGCAGGAGGTAAAGTATTTACAGGACATCAAGATGGGAAAATTAGGGTATGGAATATATCATCCAAGAATCCGAGAATTCATGAACGAATTGGAACACTACCAAAATTTAAAGATTTTGTTAAAAGTTCAATAAAACCAAGTAATTATGTCAAAGTTAGACGCAATAAAAACACAGTTTGGCTTAGACATTTTGATGCCATTTCATGTTTAAGCTTAAACGAAGATAAAACACTTCTTTACTCATCTTCTTGGGACAAGACATTTAAAGTATGGAGAATTTCAGACTCGAAATGCCTCGAATCAGTAATCGCTCACGATGATGCTATTAACTCTATTGTAGCAGGATTTGATGGTTTAGTCTTTACTGGCTCAGCAGATGGAAAGATAAAAGTTTGGCGGAGAGAATTACTAGGGAAAAGAACAAAACATTTATTTTCACAAACATTACTAAAACAAGAATATGCAGTTACAGCAATGGCAGTAAACCCCGAAGCAACAATTATTTACAGTGGTTCATCAGATGGGTTAGTTAACTATTGGGAAACGGAAAAGAATTTTTCACATGGCGGTGTTTTAAGAGGTCATAAATTAGCTGTTCTTTGTTTAGTTGCCGCAGGAAGTCTTGTTTTTAGCGGATCAGCGGATACGGGAATTTGCGTTTGGCGAAGATTAGGGAGTGATCATGTATGTTTATCGTTGTTAAATGGACATACAGGACCTGTTAAGTGTTTGACAGTAGTTGAGAAAGATCACGAATCAATCTCTGGCGGAAGGCGGTGGATTTTATATAGCGGTAGTCTTGATAAATCGGTGAATATATGGCAGGTGTTGGAGAATGCCCCACCTGTGGCTTGGAATGGGTGTGCTAGTTCCATGCCAGTATCTCTACCAGCAGCTCCAAGCACTAGTCATGGAAGAATGAGCCATTTAAGACATTAGAGAGGAAAAAATGGTGCTTTTTTTTTTTTTTAATTTCTTCCCTGTGATGGATACATTTGCATATGTGCTAGTCTTGAATGTCTTACTTTTATGAGGGATTGATGGTTCATCTTTGTGTAACTGTGAAAGCGAGGGTAATTAAACAGGGCAAATTGTAATGCATAGGGCATATGAGTAAATGAATTGAATTTTTAACGAGATATTGCTTGCGTTATTTCCTTTTTTATTGTCAAAGGTCAATGCAAGGATGTAGTGGCCAACACGTTTTTTGTTTTTTATTTATACACGAGCAGCAAAAATGACTTAAATTTAAAATTTTTCATTCGTCGTATTTTCTACAACGCATCAAAAAAACCACATCTGATCGACAGGTTTCATACGTCAAAGCTATAGTATCATTTTAGTGGAAAATAAAAAATAAATTATATATCATTATTGAGAATTCTAAGGGGACTCTTAACATATATGAGAAAGTATCAGTATCAAAAGTCTTAACTATTATGCATGTGCGTTTGGTATTTATTCGTAACTAGTTGGTAAAAGGTTTCTATCTTGACTATTATAATTGGACTCCGAATAATCCATTGAGCTCAAGATGCCTGCAGGAGTCAGAAAAGAGGACAAATAAAGAGAAACATGCAACAACTATACTTTATAAATATTAAGAATTTTTCTCCTTTCTCGATTTTCGTCTAACCATTGATATTGGGCTGCCTTTTTATCCATAACGGTAAAAATTAAATTATTTGACTTGCATAAAAATTAACTCGTTACATATACATGCCACTTTAACTATTAGAATAAGAGATAAAAAGTTTAATTTGACAAATTAACTTTTTTTTTAATATGGGAAATTATGGTAACTTTTAATTACTTTTTAAAATAATTTTAATTTTTTTTGTTGATTTGTTTCAACCAATTCAGTCTGCCTCTTGATTTGGTTGAAAGAGATTTTTGCTTCAGCGTATAATAATACATACCTCGAAGAGATTAATCTTCGCCTTTTGACTGGAAGATATTGTGAAAAAAAAGAAAATTACCAGTTTTGATTTGGACGGCAAATAATTAAAGATACATGGAGCTTGGCAGATTCATAATTAGGACCAGGAAAAAAAAAAAAAAAAGTTGCCGACCATCTGGTAATTGTAGCATTTGATTTGCAATGGGCTCTCTATCTAATACTCAGGCCTTCTCTGAACTTGTATTGTGGGCTTGCTTTGCATATTTGGGCTATTTCTGTGCTAGGGATTTTTAATATAATTTTTATTATTTTAATATAAGGTTCGCCTTTTTTTTTTGAAAAAAAAGTCCTAAATATCACTCTTTGAATCCACTATTTTTCTGAAAAATTACTAATTCGACAAAAAAAAACGCATAATTTTTCTTAATTTCTATCCCAAAATTAAATTGAACTATTATTATGAGATAAAAATCAAGAAAGAAGCATTTTAATTATAAGTTTTAACTGTACGGTAACAAAATCCAGAACAAGCCAGTAAAAATGGTTCAGAAGTACCAATCCCCGATCCGTCTAAATACTGACAGTTAGCAACTCTGTGGATTGTAGCTGATTTGTCTGTGATGATGTAATTAAATATTTATTTATGGACAAAAAATTTTAAAAAACTCTCCCTAATATATTAATTTTAAATATTTTTTTTTAGCTCATAATTTAATATTCAATTAATTATTAAAAAGTAATAAATATTAATATTATCTAAGAGACTCTCTAGAAATAAAAGATATAATAAATAATATTTATTGATTTTTTACATATCAATTTAATATTCTAAATAAATATTAACATTGAAGAATATTTTTTAAAATTTTTTCCTATTTTTGTAATATAACGATTAAATAAGAGCATTACAGGTTTCTATATTATACTCCATGTTTACCGTTCTCACGGAATGCTGGTGCTGTTGTTCATGTTCAAATCAAAGATAACAAACAAAGCAAATTCCCTTACACAACGTTGTGGTCCCCACCACGGTCCAAACTCCTAGTTTTTTATATATATAATATAATATATATCCTCTGATTCCGCCACCAATGTAAAAAAGACAAAAGTTCCTGTCCCCACCATACACATGCCCCCGCCTTCGCCTTTCATCCAACAACCCACCAAAAAAAACTTTTTTTTTTGAAATAAAACATAAATTATCCTCCTTTGTTGATTCCACTGTAATTAGCCCGTCTCCAAAGCTCCCGGTTTTTCTTTGCTGTCACTCCTCTTTTCTTTTCTTTTCCTTTCCTCAATCCCATTTTCCTCCTTCCCAAACACACCGGTCTTTTTTGCTTTTTTTTTTTTAATTTTCTCCAAGAATTTGTAAACCATTTTGTCTTCTCCTTGTTAGATACTTATAGCTGCTCAGAAGCCCAATGTTTTCTGTCTCTTTTTGTTTAATTTTAAGCTTAAGCCAAACCCAATTTCCCTCTACTTCCAAGCAAACCCTTATTCGATTGCCTTTTTAGTTTCATTTCTCTTTTTCTCTCTTTTTATATTTTATTTTTGGCCTGTAAACGGGCTATAGGTTAAAGTTTGAGCTCTAGCTAGCTAGAGCTAGATAATTCTCTCTTTTTGCTCATTTCTAGCTAGCTAGATAATTGAGCTCTTTCCACTTTTGATTCAAATTTGAGCTTAAAGAAGCAAAATAAAGTTACACGGCTTCTTCTTCTTCTCTTTAACCATGATTCTTGAATTTAGGGTTGCAATTTAACCGTTCTTGGTTTAAACAAGAAACAGTAAGTGAAAAAGAATGCCACCGGAGACCGAAGATGGTGTTCAGTACTCCTTCGCTTTGGAATATAATGGGCCGCCGTTACCTTATGATATCCCACGCGCCGTTCCTATCAATGTCAACAAAATCCCGGTAGCCGCCGTCGTTTCCCAGCTTTCTCTCCCTGATAAAAGCTCTTTGCCGGTCGTTAAACCGCTGTTACCTGCCGATCCAGGAAAAAACGTTTCTAAAGAGTTCAAATCTACCGTCTCTCAAAATGAACCGGGATCCGATGAAGCGCCGGCGACAGTTTCTCCGACTTCCGTTATCGAGAGAGCTACAGAGAGTAATCAAGATTGTGGATTATCTGGCGAGCTTAGTAGCTCAGGTGCGTTAGAGTTTTCTACTGGGCGTTATGGGTCGTCTTCTATTAGCAACGAGCTATCAACTGACTTGATAAATGGGGCTAGAAGCTCCAGTGCTACAGAGTTCTCTGATAGTTTTGATAATAAATCGCAGGAAAGTTCATCTAGATTGAGGGTTTCGCATGAATTAAATCAGGATTGGGGGTCAAATGAATCGGTTTTGAGCGTTGATTACCCGTCTTCGCGGGTTTCTAGTCTTAAAGCATCTGGGGAGTGTTATAACGAGATTAACGGGGATGGTAGGCGCGCTCAAGTTGTTACCTTTCGGGATGTTGAATCAGATAGTGGTGTTGGAGTTGGCGGTGTCGATGATAATGAAGAGTTTAGTGAAGAGGAGCAGAGCTTTGTGCGGGTTAAAAGAGAACCGCAGAGTAAAGGGAAAAAAAGGACTTGTTATAGGTGTTTTAAAGGGAACAGGTTTACTGAGAAGGAAGTGTGCATTGTTTGTGATGCAAAATATTGTGGTAATTGTGTGCTAAGAGCTATGGGTTCAATGCCTGAAGGAAGGAAATGTGTTACTTGTATTGGATATCCCATTGATGAAACGAAAAGAGGGACTTTAGGGAAGTGTTCGAGAATGCTTAAGCGATTGCTGAATGATTTGGAGGTTAGGCAGATAATGAAGGCTGAGAAGTTGTGTGAGGCTAATCAGTTGCCTCCAGAATTTATTTGTGTGAATGGAGTACCTCTTTGCCATGAGGAATTGGTTGTTTTGCAAAATTGTCCAAACCCGCCAAAGAAACTGAGACCTGGAAACTATTGGTATGATAAAGTTTCTGGTCTTTGGGGAAAGGTGAATATAGCGTATAATTTTTAAGAATTACATTTTTTTTCACAATTCAATTCAGTTTCTTGTGTCAGTATGGTACTTGATTATTGTGTTAATTTAAATTTAATAGGAAGGACAGAAACCTTCCCAGATCGTAAGTCCTCATTTGAATGTTGGCGGTCCTATTAAACCGAATGCTAGCAATGGAAACACACAAGTATACATCAATGGACGGGAGATCACAAAAGTAGAGCTCAGAATGTTGCAGGTTGGAGTTTACATGTTTGCCTCTTTTTGCTTCTTGCTCCTTTGAATGATTGATCTGAAGAGGTTATTAAGATTGTTTTGTTGAACGTTGCAGCTTGCAGGCGTTCAGTGTGCTGGAAACCCTCATTTTTGGGTGAATGAGGATGGGTCATACCAAGAAGAGGGGCAGAAGAACACCAAAGGTTACATTTGGGGCAAGGTATGGTGTATGTGTGAATGTGCTTCTCTGAACTATTTTTTCACTTTTCCAGTTTTATCTGTAACAGGTCATTCGTTTATCTGTTAAACTAATTTTCAGGCGGGAATGAAACTAGTTTGCACTTTCTTATCACTTCCAATTCCTTCTAAATCTTCCAGTTCTTCTGGAGAACAAGTTAACAATGTATTAAGCAGATGTGTTCCAGATTACCTTGAGCAGAGAACGCTTCTCAAGATTCTTCTAGTTGGATATAGTGGATCTGGGACCAGTACTATTTTTAAGCAGGTAGTTTGGTAAGGGAGACTTGGGGTGATACACTTGCAATTCTTCCTATGTTATTTGTACAATGGATGACCTGTCTTTGCTGAATTCCACATATGGTTTATCTGTTTACTTATTTCTGGTATTTTGAGGATTTCATAACTTATTAGGTGCACATTTTTACTGGGCTTCTCATAATGTATTACTTCATGTTTGAGAGGAGATTGTTATAAATGATCATTCTCTAAAATCCTAGATTAGTATAAATGGACTTGTGGATGCATATTGTTTGGCCTTGTCTTGGTTTGTTCAATTGGCTTTGTCTTGGTTTGTTCAATGACTTTTTGGGGGAATATTGGTCTTAAGGTGTTACTTAATCTTCAAAATTTAGTGTGCATATATGCTAACTGGGAGGTTAGGAACAAAATAATATCATGCTTGATTTACTGAAATCTGAAATGCCTTTTTCATTGAAGGCCAAGATTCTTTATAAACCTGTTCCTTTCACTGAGGATGAGCGCGAAAATATTAAAATGACAATTCAGAGCAATGTGTATGGGTATCTTGGTATACTCCTTGAGGGGCGCGATCGTTTTGAAGAAGAAAGTTTGGCAGAAATAAAGAAAGAGCAGTCTGCTGATGAAACTGGCTCCAGTGGTATGTATGCCTTATGAGTCTCTTCTATAGTTGTATTATCTACCTTTTGACCTGTGCAGATGCGAACACATGCGGGCCTGTGTATACATATATTTGGATGTGTCTATGCATTGAACACTTGATAATGTGTGAAATTGTTCATTGCATCCTTCCTCCTTTCTGATATTGACTTAACTTTAAATGGACTGAGCAATAGTGCTTTTTTTGCCTAAATTCAGTAATGAACTGGTTTATCTGTGGCTTAAGGTCTGCTAAGGACCTAAACGAATTCTTGATTGATAACAGGCGCTACCAATTGCAAAACTATCTACTCAATTGGTCCTAGGCTTAAAGCGTTTTCGGATTGGCTTCTGAAGATTATGGTGTCAGGAAACTTGGATGTGATTTTTCCAGCTGCGACTCGAGAATATGCACCATTGGTGGAAGAGTTGTGGAAGGATCCAGCCATTCAGGCTACATATAAGCGGAGAAATGAATTGGAAATGTTACCTAGTGTTGCTACTTATTTCTTAGAAAGGGTAAGATCATGTTTGAGGTTTCTTTGCTTGGTCAAATATTGGTTATTTTTTATTATATATATGCTTCTTTCATTGGGACCTGAAGTGCTTTTCCCCCAATGTGATTGTAGTGAGTTGACTTTTTGTTTGAAGGTGGCGCTGCAAAATTACCTAGAAAAGAGTAAAGGATTGTGATTTAAAGAGACAGACTCTGTAGAACACAGACACCTTTTGCTTTGATCTTTTATGTTTACCTGAGTGTGTCATGCATGTTGGTAGTATGTTATCGAAGGTCTAGATGGGTTTTTGGGGTTTGTGATGTTGTCTTTGAAGCTGACTCTACTGAGGCAACTGCAGCTTGAGGTTGGGCCACATGGCAATATTTGGGCTAAAGGATGTGATTGATTAACTGTTAATGATCCATAGTCAAACTATCAAGTAGTATATTAATCTCAACCTACATTGCAGCAGCAGTCTTCTTGTTTCTATTAAATTCCTGTGGATGATGAAGTCTTGCTTTTGCTAAAAACAAATTTTCTTTCTCCACAGACTGTTGATATATTGAGAACGGATTATGAGCCCTCAGATTTGGATATCCTGTATGCTGAGGGAGTTACTTCATCAAATGGACTTGCTTGTTTGGATTTCTCATTTCCCCAGTCAGCATCTGATGATAAATTTGATGGTGATGATCAGCATGACTCTCTGCTCAGGTAGGTGCCACTGTTTGGTGCATGTATAAGAGAGGTGAATTGCATTTTGCTCGTCTATTGTGCAACTTTTATATGTGCAATGTTTGTGTTCCGTCACGATATATGCTCATTTTCTGACGGATTAAAATTAGTGACTTGATACAATATAAGAGACAAATTTATCTTATTCTTGTTTAAAATGGTTTTTATTGTCATATTTTTGTGCATTTTGTGTGGTTTTTCCTTAGGTACCAACTGATTAGTTTACATGCACGGGGACTTGGAGAGAACTGCAAGTGGCTTGAGATGTTTGAAGATGTTGGGATGGTCATTTTCTGTGTTGCATTGAGTGACTATGACCAGTATTCAATTGACAGCAATGGGTGTTCTACTAACAGGATGTTGCTGAGCAGGAGATTCTTTGAGACAATTGTTACTCATCCCACATTTGATCAGATGGATTTTCTTTTGATACTAAACAAGCACGATCTATTTGAGGAAAAGGTAGAACGGGTACCATTAACTCAGTGTGACTGGTTTGATGATTTCCATCCTGTGATCAGCCGTCATAGATCCAACAGCAACAGCAATAGCATCAATAGTAACCCTTCACTTGGTCAGCTGGCTTTCCACTACATTGCTGTCAAGTTCAAGAGGCTTTATGCAGCACTCACAGGGAAGAAGTTGTATGTTTCTATGGTTAAGGGGCTGGAACCTCATAGTGTTGATGCAGCTCTTAAATATGCAAGGGAGATTTTGAAGTGGGATGAAGAAAGACCTAACTTCAGTCTGAGTGAATATTCATTTTATAGCACTGAGGCAAGTTCTTATTCCCCTTAATTGGTAAATCAAGAAGAAAGGCTTGTAAATGGGTCCCGTCTCCAACATTTTTCATTGCCAATGTACATATAATGGCATGTAAATGAACAAGTGAAGATGCTTATTTTTCACAAGGCATTGCAGCTGTAAAATTCTCTTAAATCATCCAGGAGCTACCCCTATCACGCTGCTATAGTTTGTTTCCTAGATTGCCACCACATAGTTAGGATTAAACATTATACAGTGAGGCAACCAATTGATATGGTGTTTTCCGTGTTATTTTATTGTTATTTTTTTTTGTACGACGTGTGTAGTTATTCTATCTTTGAAATGGGATTCAAATATTCATTTGTAAGATAAGACGATATTACATTTGATCCAGGCAGGGTGCAGCTTATCTTGATCATGATCAGGCCTTCTCAGACTTGACATTTTTTGGTAGAATTGCAGGGCGGCTGACACCTCTAAATAGATCTAACTTTTATACCAAATTTCTACGTTTTGAGTAATGCAATGGTCCATTTGGCATTCAGGTTCAAATTTTCTTTTGGAAAATATCATTTCAAAATCTCTTTAAAAAATTTATAGAATAAGTATAAAGGCACTGTAGACAAAATGAAGATTAATACCATTTTGAACTGGAATATTTTATACCCAATTCATTTTTCTTTTGCTGAACAGTAATATGATACAATCATACAACAAAAAACAATTAAGTTAAGATTACAGGTGTTTTTTTTTTTTCTTTTACTTATTTCGGAAACCTGATCCCCAAAACTCTCCACTGGTCTAAGGAAGAGCCGCCTATAATTTTATAGGAGTATACCCAGATGTTTGATTGCTCAATCATCTACAAAGCTGTACCTAGCCTGCTCCTCTGTACTCAGCAATATGTTCTTTACAGCCCAACCCAATTTTGACATTTGATCGTCTAATGGAGATAAATCCCTTTCTGCTGATCGCTTGCTGCCCTCAATCAGTTTAGTCCACTCCAGAACTGAGTCTGCAGGATCACTAGCCTCAAAGATAGTTTCCCAATTCAAAAGCAGGGCCTTTCGAACGTAGCAGGCCTGAATCATAACAAATATATGAAAATTGTTAATGCAATTGGAAGTTGTAAGCAATAGACCAAGGACTCTATGTAAATTGGATATTTAATGCACCAGAAGACTTTTATTGCCTCAAGTTTCCTTTTACCTGCAACAAACCCATCATAATTTCAGCAGTGCCAACCCCCTCGCGTAGACATAGAACTATACCTTGCTAGAAATTCAAGGATAAGAAGAAAAGCATGAGTTGAGTATTACAGGAGAAGTGCTTCATATTCATAGAAATATCCAAGATAAGTTTAATAATCCATACTTGTTTAGCTCTTGCCAGACCTCTGAAATAGTTCTCCATGCATATGAAGTAGTAATCCTCACCACTTAAAGACTGCATTGTCATCATTGACAACTCAGGTATTTGATCCTTGGTGTTTAAGCTCCCTATTCTAATGGGCCACATTTCTTTGTCTATCAAGAAATCAAGAATAGCTTAAGCTGCATTACTAATGTCACCACATTCAATAGCTGCTCAAATTAAAGATCTAGATCACAGCTATGATACTTGGGAAAAATCTTACCTTTGCTCCACAGAAAATCAATTCCTTCCTTTTTACTCACTTCTGCAGGTGACGGCACATGCCTCAACTCAATCCATGAATTTAGTATAATTTCAAGCCTATCCTGGATAGAGGGAAAGAGTTTGATGTAATAACATCTTTTTTATGAGAATATTCCTCCTGTGTGTTTTAAGAAACACAAGAAATACTAATGTAAATATGCTGATGTGTGACAGAGATGATTTTCATTTTTATCAAAACAATATTACCAACAATCATACTGAAGCTTGGAATGCCAGTGCCAGTATATCAAGCTCCTTACCGATCCTACATGTAAAGAAAGATGAGTGTGGTATACAAACCTTAGTTAATGTTTGTAGATGAACATGCTTAAGTCCTTGATATATTCCAAAAAGGTCTATAGCTGAGAAAATGGGGTAAACAACGAATGGCAAACCTGCAAGCAACCTTGAATATGGACTACAATTTAGGATTGGAAAATGGCATAAATCTCTGCGATCAATTCCATGAACACATAAGCACAGGTTTTAATGCAGAAAATGCTCCCTCCAAAAATTGAGGTCTATAATTTTATTTGATTAATTTAAATCCCAATACTTTCATCATACGGCAAGAACCTTTATAAAAGAGATAATATATGAAACAGGGAACTAAATTACAGGTAAAAAGTGCTCAAAAAACCATATACTGTTTTATTGGAACACCAGAGGTGTAAGCTGAATAAAACCCCCTCCTCCCCCCCGCCCCTCTTTTACTCTGTTTTTCTCCTTTCCACAACACCCCCCTTTCAACTTGTGAAATTCCAACCTTCCAATCTTTTTCCAACTAATTTGGCAGCTTCTCTTCCAATATTTCAAAGCACACAAGAAGGCAGAATTTTTTTTTGAATAATAATTATAGAAGTTGCCTTCATGGGATATGGAAAATTTGCCACAGTTTTTAATTTGGATTCAAGCAGTTCAAATCAAAAACTTGCAAGTTGATGAGATTGAAAATAAGAGATTTTTGGTTAAAGTAACTTTAGATGTCCATTCATTTTTTCCAACAACATGCATAAACAAAAGCCACATGCATGGATCAGGATATTAAGTATCATTAGATTGGAAAAACAAAATTGGATTTACAATGTGGACAGCTTACAAGAGGCAAATGGGAAGGGGAAACTAAATTTTAATTGCTAAGCACAAAAGTTTTACCTAAGGGCATTACATGAGAATGAGAATGAGGGGAAAACCTTTGATTGTTCTTGAACAGCATATTCAAAAATGCAGCAAGCATGAGGCCGAGGTTATCGAAGCATACTGTTTGTATCTGAAATCCATACAAATTATCAGGCTATGGTCCATATGAAAAAGGTATATAGACATGAGACACAAACACAAGCTAGGGGAAATAAAAACCTGTGCTTTTGCTGAAAATTCACCAAGGTTATCTGCTACTGCAAAGCTTCGATGAACAGCAGACTGCATATGGAGCAATAAAATTAGCAAGCCACATCAAAGTATAAAACCTAATTTAAATAACTGTCCAAAAATGGATTCTATGAAAATAATGATCAAGCAGAAATAGAAACCATCCATCAATCCACACATAAAAGATAATAAACCGAAAAAAAAAGACTATCCGGTGCATGAAGCGTCAATTCACAAAAAAGTGCTGCAAAAATTCCAATAACATTGTCAATGGTGGCCAAGGTTGAAATTAATTCTGAACCAATTCTAGATTTCTGCATGATTGGAACTTGAACTAAACGTATGCACCTTATAATCACAGCTGTATTTGTACTACAACATTCAGGCACAGAAACTAAAAAATATCATGAATGCCTTTTGTTGAAACAGTCATGCCAACAAGAAACTGAAAGTTATGATTGCTTTATATAAAGGGGAATATGTTTTGTAATAAAATAATCTTACACCAGTTGCCAAGTAGCACGCAAGGCTTATTTGTTTTGCAATGTTGGCTAAAGTTGCAAGAAGTAAGAAGTGGCGAGGAAATGCAGGAGTCAGAAGCTCCACTCCAATGCTCAAACTGAAGAGAACAGATGTTGAGAACCTAACTCTCTGCATAGAAGACAACACAAAAAATTGTTATTGAAGCTCTAAATACAAACTCTCATCAGTGTATTTTGCAGCTTAAGGATATTTTCCC
Organism: Jatropha multifida; assembly: GCA_948099535.1. Taxonomy (NCBI): domain Eukaryota; kingdom Viridiplantae; phylum Streptophyta; class Magnoliopsida; order Malpighiales; family Euphorbiaceae; genus Jatropha; species Jatropha multifida. The sequence continues at coordinate 124,684 of CANUEX010044464.1, read as the reverse complement.
AATGCCAAAAGATGGTGTTATTAGCTGCAAAACTTTTGCAAAATCAATGTGAACGAATAAAAACCAGGATCTGACAAAGCACAAGAAAAAAATCTAATGGAGCTAGAAGCCATACCTTTAAATTGGTATCGAAGGCAGATGCAAAGCTAGCAGTGTAGATGCACCTACTCAGCCGTCCAAGCCCATCCTTTAAGACCCAGTTAAGAGCAGCTGCTGAAGGAAGGGAACGAGAATACCCAACCCCTATAGCCCGAAACATGGCCTACGACCAAATCATTCTCAACAAGTAATCACACAAACAGTATATACTTTCTCTAATCAGTCAGTCCAATTTTTTTTTATTAAGTTTTTAAGTCTTATTATCGATCAAGCAACAAAAGTTCACTAGCTTCGTAAAATCAAATCAACTATCTATATGTTCAGAATCACTGAATTCAATTTGAGCTTGCTACAGCTCAAACCGAGCAACTTATGAAACTTCTACAAATAGAAAAATAGACAAAAGAAGAATCTTTTATGCATAGTTGAGATGCAATGTATACCTGAGTAGCAAGAACCTGTAACGCAGAGCTAAAAACGCGGTGCAAGAATTTCCATTTCACATAATCCATATAATTCTCAGGTACTTGCTTAGGAATGAAGAAATCCCTAACAGTCAAACTAGAAACCCGAAGCAAATTACGAAACCCATTTTCAAAATCAAGAGAAAACGACGTCACACCACCATCAACACTCACCAACGTCAAATTACTACCATCCCAAATATACCTGGAGACTCGACCGGACTGCCTAAGTACTACAGGTAGCCGCGCTGGCAAGATAGGTAGTCGTTGAGGTCGCTCATTTAGACCTTCTTCGGGCCCATAATTAATGGAGGTTCTAAGTGAACAGGTAAGGGTTATGGTTTTCGGTGACAATAATTTGAGTTTCCTCGAAATAGGTTTCCTGGATAAAAGATGAAATTCTTGGGATTTCCATGGGAAATGGCATTGACGAGAATTGGTAGGTGAATATGAAGTGGATTGCATGAAAAAGATTACAGCTTTAAAAGAACCAGAGTATTTCTTTCCTTTTTCCCGCCAAGTTTGGTTTCTACCTTCAAAATTGTGAGCTTTAAGGTTCAGAAGGATGTTAATATGCGTAATACGCGGTACAAGATAGAGAAGAGTGGGTGACGGCAGAGGAGGGGAATTGAAGAGAGAAGATGATATAGAAGGTGGGTTGCGTGCGGCTGCAAGGCGAGCTGCGCCCTCAGCCTTTGAAAGTGAAGAAGAACGTTTCCCTCTCTATTCTCTTTTGCCTCTTTATAAGACAATGGTCGATGTCGTTTTTGTGCTATTAGTTCATTAAGATGGTCGTTTTGTCTCAGACTCAGATGTTTATAGGTATTGTTTGGCTAGCATTTATTAGGAAGACCTTATATACATTGAATTATGGGATTACTTCTGAATATTGTTTCAGACAAGAAAAACTGCAGAAAGTATAATTTTCTTTTTCTTCAAGGCCTTAAAAAAAATTATAGATTATTAAATCAATTACAAGTACTTATATAGTTAGAGCAGTTTACAATGCTTACATCTTCTGTAGATCATAATAAGCTATTTGACACAGAGTACGTCGTGGAAAAACTCAAAAAAATCTATTCATGTTACTACTAATTTTTTATGCAGAAAGGAACTATCTAGCTGCCTCTATGTCATCATCTTCAACCCCAATGTTGTTCGAGTCCTTTGCTTCCTGCTCTATAGCTTTCACAACTTCAAAGAAGCGGCGTCTGGATATTGGGCGCCTTGACAATGTCAAACAAAAGCCTTGGAACCTCATTTTCAACATGTAAAGATTAGTTTTCATGCATAAACCAGAATTGACGAACAAAATCACATAGGACAGAAATGAAAACATTAGCAGTACCTTCTGCTCATACCCTCCAACTGACCTCTTTTAATCTTATCTTGTGGGGGGATGCCACCGTTTAGCCAAGATTCGGTTCTTGCTGCATCACCACCATAGAGGCAGTGCTTATAAAAATACAACTCCTCGGTTTTGTTTAAATTTAGATTTCTGATCTGTTCTTTCATGATACACATTGGCTCATAATGCCAATCAAAAACTCGGCCTTCTGATATTCAGATTTGTTATCTCAACATTATCACCAGGACAAATAATCAGAGTTGAACTTTCAATATTATTCATGTCAGATCATGAAAGGATAAAGAGGTTTGCATTTTGTAGACATAATTAACTTATAGATATCACCTTCTGGGAACCCAGTACTAAAACAATGCAGAGAAACTGAGGAACAAGAATGAAATTAGGAATAGAATATTGATTTCTTAGGATCATAAATCCAAGAATTTTCTCTTAAATTTGTATAAAATGGACAGTAATCACATTAGCACATCACAAGTACAATGGAGTTCTTACGAAGAATAAAGCCGCTGGAACTACCCTTAATGGAGTGGAGGAAGCACTCAAGAAATGCATATGCAGGAATTCTAATTTCGATGATATTCGATTTTGAGTTTCGCCAGGCATCCAGATCTGAAATTCCTATAGCTTCATTTCCAAGAAGCTATTTCCCTTTATCTTCAAATAATTTAAAGAAGCTATCCCATATCTGATAAACGTAATATAGACAGAAACAACTAATTAAGCAACATGAAAACAAACGAAAGAGAAGTTTTTAATATAGAGAGAGGAAGGAGAAGGGAACAAGAAAAATATGCAAAAAGAAGAGTATCTTAAGATACAAATAGCACCTAATGTATTACTTGCCCTTTCTCTTTCACTCCCTCTCTTTCTTGCACAAGAACATGAATACAATTTGGAATCGACAAATTTAAGAAGCACAATGCAAAATGTCCTAATCTCCAAGGCTAATTTTTGTAGACTAAAATCATTCACATTCTTACCACTGCAGTCTTCAGCGTATTAATTCTGTCAGCAGGAGCCCTTATAAACGGTTCACCAACACGAGCACCATCAAGCTGTTCCTGAAGTCTCATCACTGGAAGTGGAAGGAATGAAGAATTGGAAGTAACACACTCACGATATTTGGGTCTGATTGCCAATAAAAGCAGAAACAATCAAACAGTTTACTCTAGGCCTGTGAAATGCAAAATGATAAAACCCACTCCTATATTAGTATTTGAACAGCTGCATGTATACCTGGGGAAACAGGAACCTTCTTTCAGGTAAAGCAAATCATTGTTGTACTCATCAAATACAGACACAGAAGCTATCAAATAAAGCAGTCCCCTCTGAGTAGAATTTTCCTGAAATGAAGAAAAAAGTAAAAAATCTATAAGCAACACACCTGTAATAATCATACATATAGGTAGTCAATGAAATTTTCATAAAGAAAAGAAAAGACAGCAAGTATAATGTGCGAACAAGGTTTACCTGATATGCAACAATTGCAGAACAGCAGCCAAAACCAAAACTTGAAAATATGCCTGCCAAAGTTGCCAGCAGAACCACAAAAGGCCAGAACAGAATCCCAAAAACCAGCGAAGGGAACACAAACGGTTTCAAAAAATGGCCCTGCCCTCCCAATAATATCTTGTATCAACTGATGCCATCCTTTGAGTGCATTGTACATAACTATTAAAGTAATAATAGGCACATCAACCAAAATCCCTAAAATCACTGTCATAATGCACCCAGGTATCTGAGCAACCCTATCAAAAGACCAGGAAAGAGTAAATTCATTGTTCAATGAAAGATGTACTATTTTAAAAGCTAAACGGTTCTATGATATCAACTACAAAATGCATGAAACTGAAAGATTAATACTTCAGTTCAATGGGTTCCCTCTTCCTTTGACTTGAGCAGCTCATCCATGACAGAAAAGTAAGAATGAAACAAAAATCAGCAAAATCACGAACAACAGTGCAGGGTCCCCAAACACAAGTCCAAAGTACCATCCTGTAAAGGTAATAATAGAACCAGTGACCCACATTGCATACTCAAATTCAAGAAATTATTGGAATATCGAAGTAGAAAAGGCTATAAGAACATTACTGTAAAGCAGCTAAACAACTTCATGTGAATTGGACCTTCCTTGCTGATACCGCTAAATGTCTCCATTATAGGCCAAATGAAACCAAATCCAGCACCCATAATTGCACTCCCAGCAACTCCAACAACAGTCCATATTGCTATTGGTATTGGGACTAGAAAAATCAAGAGGCATTTCAGACATGGGCCAAACTTCTTTGTTCTGTTTCCAGTTTTGAAAGAACTGGAAGAGAAAAAGGAAAAGGGTCATTCTAGTGTCAATATACAACGAAAATATTTAAATAACTAACCATATACTCTTCAAAATTTTACTGCAAACTGAAAAGAAAGAACAAGAAAATTACTTAATTAAGCAGTAGATACTCCAAACAAGATGAAGTGGCCATAATCCTATAACAACACCAGTATCTCCAAAAGCAATGACTAGAAACACAAAGGGACTGCAAATGGCACCTGTTTATATTGTTTCATGATTGGTGACAACTCATAAAAATTAATAATGATTCAGATATAATGAGCAGAGAAAGAAGGAAAATGGCTACCTTTGATCACTCCAAGAACGAATAGAAGCACAAAAACTGGAAGAAAGAAAATAAAGTAACAAAAATAGCTCAAGAGTCCCGTAGGAACTTCCATTTTCACTTTTAAGTTTACTGCATTTGAACAATGCAAAAATAAATGAAGAATTCTCAATTATCTCCAATATTGCATTTGTTTAGGCTCTTGATTTGGTTGCTGAGAATGGGAAGCAAATAAAATTAAAAAAAAAAAAGATTTTATCAAAACCAAGCCTAATAGTGTTAACCAGCTAAACCAATAATTTTTTGATGCTATCTTCCTTGCCTTTTCTTAGGAACCAAAAGGAAGCATAATGGAAGAGCAGATGTCACATGCCTACTCTATAAGCTTTTTTTTTTCCCTCTCCTGATTTCTCAATCTTTATCGGTACAGAGAAAGACACAGAAAGCCGAAGCAAAAACCATGAAGCCAAGCCTTGACTATAAAGAAAGAGAACTCAGTCAAAGATTGATTATTGCTGCACCCGATTCTGAAAAAGCTAGATTGCACGAAGTACAAACCATAGAATCTCTACTCTGTAGCATGCAAGAATAAGACAGACAACAGTTCCATGTGATTAAGGACAACATAGAAGTGGAGGTCACTTTTCTGAAATGCTCACTAGTTCGCACGTTGGAAGAAAAAGAAAATAAAATACTAAATCAGTCAAACCCAAATAAAGGATGCTATAGGATCTGTGGACAGAAAAATTTATTGGTACATATGCAAGTTCCAGTCAACCCGCTTTCAGGCCACTGGAGTTAAAATTCAGTATTAGTGTTTGACACACAGGTCAAAGTTGGAATCTTCATGTCAGAAGATTTTGGAAGTAGGACATTCTTATTGGAATTGAAAACAATTCAAAATTTAAGTACACAGTTTACAGAAAGGTTAAGGATAATCCAAGTCTTTAACGTGATATGCTTTTCCATGTACTTTCACATATATTGATTTTACTTTTGGCAACCAAATATGCTAAAATTTGTCTTATCTATTTATGAGCTAGCAGCAGTTCCTGAAATGTGGATAATGAACCGTCTGCTAGATGAATGAAACCATAGCTAGTAAGAAACATAAATTCACGTAGAGTAGGAGATGGAATTCTAGTAATTTCCTTAGTAATTAAAAGCTTGTTCTTGAAACACCAGTTCAACAAAGAAGTTGTTCTTCCCAATCTAGAACGTGCCCTGATGATATAAATAAGTTACATCCAAATTGAAACAAAGAGCTTACAAGAGATAGGATTATAAACTTCATCAAAAACATCAGGACGGGTAAATATGATCAATACTTGACCAGGAGAAAATAAGTCAAATGTCTGAAGATGAACTTCTTCTATTCACTGTAGCTTCAAAGATACAAAAAGGAGCTTGTAACAAGACCAAAGTCACACTTCCCAGGCAAAAGAATACTAATCTTTTGCCATCCTTAATGATGATCAACGTCGGACCAGCTCTCATGCCTTCTTGGTCTAGGGCTCACCTGTTTTTTATCAATTACCACCTGTATTAGATCGCATAGGTTATTTTCTGTGGGCATCAACTCAAAAATTATCTTGTCCCCCATTGCCACATTGTGCTTCCTGTGAAAATCAAGCCATCCGTCATTAATTGTGATTCGGCCATCCTTCTTGTAATTGACTTTCACACGCCATAACTTCCCTCTCTCATCACGAAGATTTGTGTTTTCCAGCAGTTCAATTTTGGGTACTTTCAAAACTAACCTGTGAACATACTGCAACCAGGAACAGTTTCATAAGAAATATGCTATGCGGCAGGAAAAAAAAGGTTCTTCATGTCATGGGACTAAATTTAAAATAGCTAAGACAAATAATGGAGAAAGAACATGCAATGGCATCAATGAAGAAAGACAACCTACCAAATGAAAACAAGGTAAATATGTAAATTGCAGCATATAATACGAGAAAAACTTACCACTTGATATAATGCTGTTCGAGTCATAAGCACCACAAAGTATGGATTTTTTGGTTTAATAAAGGACAGTGCTTTATCCATTTTGCATTCTTGATCTGGATATTTTGTTACAGTAGTATGTCTCAATTTGAATTGATTTCCTCCAGATGAACATATAGCTCGTCTCCATTTGGAACTACTTCCTCCAGATCGACCTGTAAACATAAAAAATTATGAAACAAAGGGGAACAGTGTAGAAAGACAATAAAAGAAAAGAAGCAATGCTGCAATATTTTGATATAAAAACCGTCAACAGCATTAACTGACTGATCTTGGAGTTATTTCGGCTGCCATTTCTGAAAACTTCCGCTTGCAACCACTAGTAGACTGAGTTCTACTTTTCTCTTCTTCTATTTCTGTTTCCGTTTCCTCCTTCACATGAGTGCTAAACACTTTATTAACCTTAGGTTTTCTCTTTTTCAATCCATTTCTACCAAATACTTTGACATAAAATTCAGAATTCCCAGTGTGCTTGAAAAGAAGGAAGTCTGCATCAACTAAAGAGTGATGATGTACAAATTCTTGCCAACCTTCTCCAATAATCAAGCCTGTTTCAGTCTTTTGTAAATGGACATCCCAAATCTTTCCAGTATAATCTTTAAGGGTAGCATTTTGGGATATAGTTTGATTCTCTCTCATAACAAAGGCTGGAGGTAAGCTCTGAAACATTGACATACTTGAAATATATGAGGATTGAATAATCAAGCAACAAAATCTTTAATTCAAAATTATTTTGAAGCATATAACTTTGTCAACATAGAGTACTACACAAGTAAAACCAATATCCAAATTATACGTAAAGCCCACGTGACAAGACCCCACCAGAATCCATATAGGGTTACACCACCCTTTTCCCAAGAGCTAAAGCTATCAATTCCTCAAAGAACCACAATCACCCTCCCTTATGAACACACATACACTCCCAAAAAAAAAAAACAACAGAAATGAAAAAGAAGGATAATTTTTTCACCGTGAAATCAGGGGTGGAGTTTTCTCCTCCAAAATCCGAAGGTTAATGAAGGGCTAAAGTCGCAAAAATCAAATGATCTGTGTCTAATTCTATTACCTAAGATTATAAGTGGAATTGGAGAGTGATCGACGTTTTGATCCAAAACCAAGTAACAAGTGGGAATATATATGACATACAGTTGTAATAAAACTTAATATAATTGGATAAACGTGCATCTATTTTTGTTGTTTGTTCATAGATAAAAGGTGCACATACATAAACCGAAAACAAAAGAAGAGAAAGAAAGAAAGAGAGAGAGAGAAAACCAGTTTTCTGGAGCAGGAACTGGAGAGGAAAACTTCGAAGAACTCAATGGAAGAAGGGAGCTTTCTGCTAGCTTTCACCATATTTTTCAAAACCCTAAAATGGTTCTCCAATTCAAAGAAATTTAGTATTTATGCAAAATTGGACTGGGGAATAGATTGATCTACCTCGAAAAGGTAACGAAAGAAGAGTTATTGTCCATGAATTCAGTTGAAATGCGTCAACTTGGCGTGAGTATTACAAGTCAACCAGCTATATATGGCAAAGAGTTCCTATGCAATGCACGTTACGTCTACGAGATTACGAGATAGAAGCACAAAACTGTGCACTCTATATATAGAGCTGATAGTGAATAGAAAACCTGATACTCCTAAATTGATCACATTACTGTATATCATCAAATTAAGGTTTATTATGTTTAATAATAAAAAAATAATTTTATAGATTGTTTAAAGTCCAATAAAAACTAATTTTCCAATAAATTATAAATAAAAAAATATCATCTACATCCTTCAATTGAAATATAATATTATATAATTATATATGTTGTATAATTACCTCTTAATTAAAAAGATAAATTAAATACCTAATATGCAACCACAGCAGGCATTAATTTATACTCAAATCATTTTTAATAATATATTAATGAATGAAATTTAAACTGCTTATTTATTTTAATTATATATTAATCATTAGCAATTTGAACTCCTTACTCCTCTACCTTTTCCAGATTAGATCATTAAAAATTCAAAGACAGTACTATTTTTACTAATAATTACAAAATTAATGACTAATTAACACAGATACAGAAATATTTAAAAGAAAAAATTACTTTTCACTTGTGGAATTGGACAGTCTCAGCACAAACTTGCTCCTGTCAATTGACTTGAATCTGCAAACGTCTCACTCTTGCTGAGAATTTTCCATTGCATATGATGCTGTCTGCAGAAAGTAAAATCTGAAGATCATTTCAACAACAGTGAGCACAAAACAGCATTGAGAAATCCTCTGTATACACAAGTAATTGCTAAGTTTTAACTTAGTTTTTTGTCCAGTCAAAATTAAACAGGATTGAAAATTGGAAAAAGGTGTTTCATTATGTTACCGACTTCAGAGAATGGAAATACTCTCATGCTCCAATTCCTCCTGGTCTTCACCTGCATTACATGATCAATACAAGGATAAAAATGTATCCCATTTCATATTAGCAAGTTAAAGATAACTGAATATGGAAAGTTTCTCCCGTGATGGTAGAATAAGATTCAGTTTGATTTTTTTTTTTTTTTATAAACTCTGAAAAGAAAAGAACTATAACAGATAAGCATACCTAGAGATAAACCATGACATTCAACTTCAGAAGCTCTAAAAATATTAACTTCAAAGACACAAATATCACCATTTTCCAAGTAATTGTCTTGTGCAAAATTTTTCCAGCCAGCAGACAGTTTTCTTCTTCCTCGACCTTCCTTAATGTAAGTAACTGTCCAGGTTTTCCCATTCGGGACTCGGAGGGTCAGATTACCTCCATCTTTATTGAAATATTGCTTGGAAAACCTTGTGGGTATGTTCTGCACAGAGAATTTAACACACATACGAATACAGGAGAGATTTTCAAGTGAAGAGTCTTTCTTTTTTGAACCAAATTGCATGGACAAAGAATTTTTCAATTGAAACCAGTTTATAATAGGGGGGGTAGATATGATGACCGCATAGGGATAAGAAAAAGGACTTTTGGAATTGAAAGCTCTAGCTCTTTTAAGAGCATAAGCATTGCCATGTAATTTCAATGGTCTCACACTCTCATCAACCTCAATTTGCTGGCATTTCTGCCCAGAACGAAAGACCCCATCACCTAGACATACAATTCAAATAAACTGGTCAAGTGACAATCAGCAAAATCTTTTGAACAGTATAAATCTTATAACTTTCTTGATTTGATCCAAAGATTAAGGTTTAATGACAGAAAAAATTCCAAATTTTTCAAGAAATTATAGTTATTATCCAAATTTCCCAAAAGGGCTTAGAGGATTAGATCTAACGTTAAATATATAAACAGAAAGTAATGGAAATTATACATATACCTTCAATTTTTTGTCTGGAACAGCCTATAGTGGCCTTTCTTTCACATTTCTCCTTCCTTACTTGAGTTCTGTTTTGTGGGATCACGCTTAGTGGTTTTGATGTTCTCTGAGAATTTCCAATAGCATCAATTTTCATCCTCTTACGAGGTGGAGAGATGTTTTCTAATTTTTCAAATAAAAAACTGACCCATTTGAACACAGAACTCTGTATTCTAGTTTTCTTGAAAATTTTTTCTGAAAAACTATACTTTTCTACAAGTGAAGACACCCTAAAACAACTGAGAAAAAGAATTTCTTTTGAAGGGGGTTTTTTTTCTATCAGACGATATTTTATCTTTACAAGTGGAAGTGTTCCATTCTGAAAAGAAAACTTTTTCCTTAGATTTTCTTTTCTTATAGTTTTTCGAGTTTCAGTACAAAGAAATAACCTCCCGTTTAGGAACATTGGCACTCCAAAGGCAACGTTGTTTGAGTTCAAGCCCCATAGTTAAGAAAGATTTTGTGGTTTTAATCATATAAAAGAACTCTTAAAGCAATTCTAGGTTCAGTCTTTCCTTTTTAGTGCCCTGCGTTCTACGATTCCTTTTTAATTCAAAATAAATTAGTCCATTCTCAAAAGGACCAAAGGCAATCTCAGGGAATATGTGTTCAACTACAATGAAAAAAACCAGAAGTAATAGCAGATGATCAGCTATTTAATCGCTACATCTGAAAATGCATACATTCAGGACCCTACTATCAATCAGCTCAAAGACACAAACATCTCCTTTCTTCAAAGAATTTTCCCTTTCAAATGCAGTCCAACCAGCACCAAACTTGGTTAATCTCTTATCATAATAATTTAACAATCTCATATGCCAACATCGATCAGCAACTCTTAGTGTCAAATCCTCCACTTTATGCCAAAAATGCTCACGACTGAAGCTAATTGGTATAACCTGCACAACATTACATTTTAAAGCTTAATGCAATAGGTATTCCTTATTCACTATCGGCATCAAAGCAAAACATTAGAAATTTGTCTGTTTTAATTTAAAAATGCGTTGAAAATGTACCACGGTACAACGCCTCGAACATTCTACATTCACAACAGACTTGAAGGATGGATACTTCGATATGTACTTATTTGCAGCTTCATGAGCTTTGGAAGTACGTGGGCATGAACCCCTTATCGCCTTCAGAAAAGAATTCTCTTTGGACAGCCCTTTGTTGAAATTTCCTAGATGAATTCAACTAAAAAAAGTATTAAAATTGTTTCTTGTCATAAATTTCTTTGGTCAAAGGTTTGATTCTCTGACTGCAAACTGATTTTTACAATAAATACTATGGGTCTTGAATTTATTTTTCCAGTTAAGAGCTAACAAAGTTACGAGGACATCATCAAAATTATGAAATAGGTTTAAGGCATACCTCCAAAATCTCTCATGGAGGAAAATGGATTCCCAATTGTGCTACCACTAGATGGGGAATCATGATTGCTAGCTGCAGTATCTGTTGTCTTATTAGTTGCAACAGTTCTCATCTTCTTAGGAGAGAGAGGACAAGGATGTAGTGTTTGCCCCCCTCTTTTTGATTTTGATGAGGGATAATTCAATATCTCAAGAGAGCTGTTATCTTCATTTTCTTCCATCTTAGGCTCTTTGAGTTCTTCATTGAGATTCCGGTCTGCAGTACAGATGCTCGTGCATGGGTACTCTATCTCTGTAGCACTCTTATCAAATATGATTACATAGAAATGACAAGGTTGTTCATATTTAAAAACTAGTAAATGTCCACATTGTAAAGAATGATATTCTGCAAATTCTTGCCAACCCTTTTCTAACCAAACTTCATCATCACATTTCAACAGTTCTACTTGCCAAGTAGCTCCACTGGGGACCTTAAGTATCACTGGACTTGATAGACCATTTCCATGCTTCCTCAAAAATTTCTTTGGGAATCCCTATTTACCAATATTAATGTATTCACAAAATTCATTAGAATATGCAGAAAGTGAAATAGACACCTGCATACACAAGCCAAAACATCCGCACACATTCAAAATTGTTATTTTGCAATCATAAACTTGAAATGCTTTTGGGCCTGTTATTTTATATTGGCTATTTGGCAAGCAACACAGCACATCTTAACTGCAATGGATTAGTCATTTGAGATTTTAGCTGTACATTTAAAGTACCAAGTCCGATGTTAGCGTCTCCGTCCTCAAATATTATCAAAATTAAATTACCATCCCTCTTTGGTTTAGTACATGTTTACAAATCTATAAAATTTCTTAAAACAACCAGAAAATTTCTTAAATGAACTCCTGGCCTTATTATCTTTTAGCAATATCATGGATAAGTGGCATATGCCTCTCTTTCACTAGCACAAAATCTATTCAGTGAAAAAAAAATAGTCAAAATATCTTATATTTGCAAATAAAAATAATATTTAACTAATTACAGTAGCTCAAAATTGAATTTCAGTGGGTAACACTTATGGAAGTACCGAGCATAACCAAATTGAAGCAATTTATTGATCATAAGTAACACCTATGGAAGTATCTCCCAATTTGCAACCATTACAAAGATGTCTCTGCAAGAAATGAGCTTAATTGGTTTACCCTATCTGCTAAAGAAAGCATAACCTTCGTGTTTACTTCAGAACCCAAATAGCAATACAAAGAAATTGAATCATAAAAGTTTTATACTTCCAATTATTTAATAAAAACGAGTTTGTTTACCTACGGTTTATGTTGGACCAAAGGTAAAGGTACCAAGAAACCCTCGACAATAATGCAGTTAAAGAACACAAACATGAGAAATAACTTAACATTTTCAAGATTAAAGACAAAATCAAGAAAGTACTTACAAGTCTTCCATGGCGAATATCATCACCAAGAATTATCTTGAGAAAATGTGGTGAATTTTCCATAACAGCGATTCTTCAAGATCCCTAAGTGGGCTCAAGAAACTATTGTTAGGCTACTTCGATAGTATGACTGTCGGAAAGCTACTTTACTTATGGGTTGGCAGTTTGTCATAACAGAGAAAGAGCATGGCAGAGCCAATGCTCCACGTGGTAGAGCAGTTTCACCTCACTGATTTTGCTAGGGATAGCAAGACCGGTTCTAAAGAATGATAGAGCCTTGCAATTGCTCTTCGGTGCTTCTTAAAACGATTCTGGAAGCGCTTTGCTACGTAAGAGAAATAGGAAGACCCTTTGAAAATCCTTTTCAATGCTAATATTTATTTAGAATGTCAAATTGATGAGTCAAAAATTACTATCATTTCTATTTGTAGAGGCTCTGATAAATAATATTAATATTTATTGCTATTTGATAATTGATTATATACTAAATTATGGGTCCAACAAAAGAGAAGGGAAGAAGATTCAAAATTAATGCATTAGAAATAGTTTTTTAAAATTCATTATTTATAAATAAACATTCAATCACATAAGCATTAAAGATGCTTTTAAAGATTTTATTGGAATAGAGAGTATTTACCTCATACTTAATAGCATAATTAAGAAAACATATTAGCTCCTTAGATTTTTTAATAATATAGACAGTATAATATTATATAATAAATTAAAAACTAATAAAGAGTTATGTATATAAAGATCAATAACAATTGCATACAATGAGTACAAATAAGTTTTATAAAAAAAACCAGTTAATTACAAATGGTTGTTTAAAAAAGTTTTATTTATTTCCTTCACTGTTGATTTGTGAGTGCATCTTTTCCATACGGATATGCTTCAGGTTCAGGAACTCCATTCTTAACATGCCAATGACTAGGGATAGAGAAATTACACAACTAGTTACACTAAAACCTACCTATCCAGTCAAAAGGACAAAAGACACTTCTCAATGTATTTGTCCAGCCATTACAAAATCCTTCCATAAACACCGAGAAGTAGAAGTGATAGTATCAATCACTTGACACATCTGAAAATGGAAACTTTCAGCAGTTTCTTCTCAATTAGCTCGAATATGCAGACATCTCCATCTCCCAGCAAATTTTCCCTTTTAAATACAGGCCAACCACAAGTAATTCTACCTTGCTTTCCTGGCACTCTTTTGACAAACTTCACAGTCCACAGTCGATCAGAAACCTGAAGCACCAGAGTGACTTGCTGACCTTGAACAAAACTCCAACTGAAGCTAGTTGGTACACCTGGAAGAAAGTTAAATAGAATACTATAATTACGAGAGGAGAAAGAAAAAAGAAGAAGAAAGATATAGAATTATGGATAGTTTGATTCATAGATATATAATTCAGGTCAAAATCTAATATGAAGAATTAAATTTTTTTTTAAAGACAAAAGGAAACCTTGAAAGATATAGAATTATAGATAGCATGATTTACAATATATAATAAAGGTCAAAAGATAAAATGTTTTCTTCATTGACAAACTCAAAGCAAAATAAGAAACTTTTTAAGGGTACCTTATGACAAAGTATGCTTATATGTATAAAGTAAAATATACTTTAGCCCCTACCAATAGAAGGGCAACGGGTATTCACAACAGCCTTGAAGAATGGATTTTCAGAGACGAAGTTAATTACAACTTCAAGAGCTGATGAAGTACTCGAACATGAAGGCCTTTTAGCCTGTTGATATTGCTTGAGATCTCCTAAATTAAATGAATAAATAAAGGTAAGGATCAGACAATCAGTATTATTTTCCAAAACCAGTTATGCAATGAGGTTTAAGATAGCACATTCAGCTTTAAATTTCCTTCGTGAAGTTCAAGGTTCTTGGGTTTTAAATTGGTAAGGACTAAAATACAACAAACAATCAATACAACTATCAGAACAGCATGAAAATTGTAAATGAGATTGTATTGGTTCGGAATAAATAATCAAAACATACCATGACCATGAGCACTGGTACGTGTAGGCAAGTTGCCAGACAATGAAATGTTTGGTGTTTTACTGGTTGAATCAATTCTTATCTTCTTCTGTGACTGATCATCGAATGCTTCAACTGAAATGTTCTCTTCATTTGCTTGTGCCTTTGCCTCTTGGAATTCCAAATCATGCTTTGGCTCTGCAGCACAAACTCTATCATATGGATATTGTATCCCCAGAGCACTCTTATCCAAAATCACTACCTGGAAATTGGATTGTCCCATATATTGGAAAACTAATAGATGTCCATATTCCAAGGAGTAGTATTCTGCAAATTCTCCCCAACCCTTTTCAAACCAAACCTCATCATCGCACTTTAACAATTCTACTTTCCACATGGCACCACAAGGGACCTTAAGAATTGCAGGACTAGTCAAATCATTTCCATACTTTCTTATGAACTTCTTGGGAATACCCTGATTAAAATGAAGATGAAGTTATCCACAAAATGCAGTAAGAGATATGAAATTCACTGCTGCATAAAACCAATCAAGGGTGCACGAACAAAAAATATGCCACTTGTTCTGATCAGGAGCACTTCTTTCATTCAATGGAATGATATTGTTATTCTGATCCATTTAGGTTATTAAAGATTAGCATATACATAACGATTTCTGATTTGAGCAGTATATCTTGATTCGACCTTGGGCAAACATAATGGGTACACCTCATAAGCACTCTTTATCTACCAAATCATCACAACTACAAATTACTTCAAATGCAACAATGCTCAAAATCTTTACTGATTTCATAGTTCTTTAAGTTCAACGAATGTAAGAATATATTTGCAGTTATCCACCGAGTATATTGGCTTTTCTAGACTACATGGAAGCAAGGGATTGATGAATCATGATAACAATTTCATGATAGTGGCATTAAGTATAAACTTCCATGCCTAAAATACATGTAGTTGATGAAAGAATTAGGCTCTGTGAAAGTTGAAATCACTATTAAGAAACAAAATTTTAAGTGCTTAATTGATCCTGACAACCATTGTTATAAATTCTGCTAACAAGGGTTAGTTACAAAAGAAAAAAACCGATTTTTTTTTTTTTAAAAAAAATGTTTATCATTTAGTCATATAGACTTCTAAGAACTTTGGTAAAGTTAAAGATTGGAATACAATGCAATCAAATGCAATTTTGTAATTTTCAAAGCAAAATACAAATATATGAATATTGCATACATAAAAAGGGAGAAATATATTGGATTTTTATCATTTTTTGTTCAATCTCCAGCCTTATTATTTGATTAAAATAATTAACTTTGTTGTTGATTTTAGTGGCTAGAAACAACAAGATCTAATTTTCCCCACTTGATTCCACCGAGCTCAGAAAAATACAAGATTCCCCCTTTTTAATATTATTTTGTTTTGTAACTTTGCACAAGATCTGAAGCAATGCTAAAAGTTCACATCATTAATTAATAAAACAAAATAAATAATAGTAAAATTGAAAAAAAAAACATCAGGGGTGTTTTTTATATATATTAGCTGCAAAAAGAATGAAGAACTTGGACTTTACCAAAAAGCAATATTCTTGTTCAAGATCCAACAGGATTCCAAAGAAATTGACATTCAGAAATACAAATTTGAACATATTTGACCAATCTTTGTCCAGTCAAACGTGAAGCAAGCAAGAAAACATGGAAAAATATGAATAAAAACTACCATGTTAATGTCACAAGTAACCAAGAAGAAGAAGAAGAAGAATCAATATAAATAAGAATGCTTACAAGCTTTCCCTCCTGAATAGCATTTTCATGAACTATCTTAAAAAAATGGACCCTCTTCTCTATAATCACCACTCTTTCAATTGCTTCCTTCAAGCTTTCCTTTTTCTGGGTTTTTGCCGGAAAAAGTTTCGATAGTCCTTGTTGATCCTTCAGCCGTAGTTGCCGAGTTGGTCCATATATCGCAGGAGTCTTGCTAAAACCTTGAAAAGGAAGGGTTTAGCCCCTCTACAGTCTACAATAGGTTGTTTTGCCCGCGAAGCCAAGCCAACTCCTTATATCTTTCGGTTTCGGTCGGAGAATATAAAAATTCGGATTTTTATTACCTATTTACTACTTAGTCCCTGTGATTAGATAAAATTAACTATTTAATCGTTACTTGTGAAAAATATATGAATGTCTTTGTGTGATTTGTTTCGTCGGGCCAATAATTGTTTACATGGTTTCAAAGTTGTGAAAAAGATGAGACTGTTCTTACTAATTTATACATGTACGGAGGGGTTTTTCGTTTTTTCATCAAAATTAATGACCAAAAGTGTTAAATTTGGCTGAAAGAGTTTTTCCGGTGAAATTATTATTTATTAGTTCAAATTTATAGTTTTACATAATTTTAAATTTTTGGGGACTATTGATTATTCTGTTTTAATAGTTGTCAATTATTTAATTAATTATTTCAATTAATATCATGTCCCGAACGCTATAAATAATAATAATAATAATAACAACAATAACAATAATGGCATTTTGATCTCAATTAAAATATTAAATGCCATCTAAAAGTTATTGTTAGATATGGTTTAAATGTGAAATGTTTTGAATTATATAGTCTATTGTCACGGCCCGAAATTATGGACTGAATCTTAAGTAGGATCTAGATAAATTTAAAATTTCAAAATTCATGTAATTATATAAATTAAAGGAAGATAACTTTTATAACGATAAGAAATTTTGAACAGTCGTAAACGCTTTTAACGGCACAAATAGTTATCTTTCTATTCAAATTAATAATTACTAAAATAATTTGAGATTAATAACCGTTAAAATAACAATTATTTGTTTCAATGAATAATTAATTTCGAAATAAAAAAATTATAAATTTATTAATAATTTTAAATTATTTTAAGCCCAAAGCCCAAATGCCCAATCCTTTTTACTATAAAATAGTCAAATTTTGATTTTCTTCCATAATTTTTCACCGCCTATTTTATTTAAATTATTATATAAATTATTATACTAAGCTGTAATCTTTTGGGTCTTTTTCACGTGGGATATTTCAACTTCTGTACTAACTACACTAACAGTGGCTGGCAGCTAAAGCTTGCTGGGTTCAAGCGGAGCGAGCGGTGGCTGGTGGCAAAGCGGAGCTTCTGCGGTTGCTGGAGTTGGCTCGCGTGAAGGAGCTACTGAGGCTTGAGGCGGTGCGGCGCGACACAGATGAGTGGTGTAGCTGCTGGTGGCCGGCACGAGGCGAGGTAAGGCGAGACGTAGCGCTTGCTGCGGTGGTTGTGGCGGCGCAGTGAGAAAGAAAGAGAGAGTGTTCGCGAAAGAGAGACAGAATTGCACAATAATGAGAGAGCGAGAGAGAGGAAAAAAAAAAGATAATTGTAATAGACTTTCTAGAAGCCACTGGGCTATTCCAGTTTGATTTGAACCGATTTGGCTCGATTCAACAAATTAGTTTAGTTTTTCAATAAGTTTTCGGTAGAGCAAATGGATTTATGAGTCTGAAAAATATTAGATGGTTTAATTACTGATTAAAATTTTAAAATTAAAATTTAAATGAATAATTTCTGAAATCAAAATTTTCAAGTATTTCATCTGCATTCGTATATTTCTTAAAAAATAGATATTAAGTAGTTAATTTTATCAAATTAAACGAAAAATTTACTTTTTTTCTAATTTTATTTTATTCAATCAAAAATAATTTTTCAAAATATATGGATAAAAATAAAAGAAATTTAAATTTTTACTTCACAATAACTTACAGAAGTGAGAAAGAACAGGCTAGAGAGAAAGGACAATCTCGAGGACTGTAACTCTATTTTCAAGTACGTTACAGCTCCATACTATATATATGCCTAAGACTCAGTTTCTTCTCTAAGAGGCTCATAATTTCACTCCACAGGGCAGATACTGGCATGGACACGTTATCTCTGAAGCACTCTTATCAGATATGACGACACAGAAATGACCATCACCTCCATATTTAGAAACCAATTACAGCTTATAACTTTAGTTTGAACAAATCTAATCCATCAAGTGCACAGCTTTCTGAAACTAATTAATAGATTGATTATATGAATGGCACTTGTAAACTTGCAAGAAGGTTACAATAACTGATGGTTTATATTGGTTCAGATTTAACGGATGACAGTGACCTAGCTGGTCCAGTTCTAACACCTCCGACTCCTTTTTTATGAATGTCAACTTCAATTAGATTACCCTTTTCTGCTATGAAGTGAAATACACAGGTATCTCCTGTAGCTAGCTCATTAGCTCCATAGAACTGACTCCAACCCAAACCGAAGCGCACCTGGCATCCTCTTTGAACCACTAATGTCATCACTTTAACTGGCCATGACCTTCCTTTGGGATCCTTCATTACAATTTCCTCCCTACTAACAAGCTTTGTCTTGTTTGCAAAATCTTTAGGCATCACCTAGCAAATAAATAAATAAACGAAGAATTTTTTTTTTTTTAACTAAGTAAAGACAAAATATAAAGGTAAGATGAATATGAAAAAAATACCAAATTGTATTTTTGGTACTTCTTCAACACTGCTACAAAATGTGGATTCTCTCGCTTCAAATATCTTATTGTTTCAGTTACTTTGTCTTTGTCTAAGAATGAAACCAAAAGAGTTAATTTCAAGAATTATATACTTTAAACTCCAAGAAAAACAGAAAACAATTAATCATTGATTAATTACCAGCTGTTCTTGCAGAAGCTTGAGGTGTCTTGAACCTACAGGGAAGAGGGCTGCCACGTCTTTTGAAACCTTGTTTCTTGATTTTGATTTCTTCTTCTGCTGAAGAAGCAGAGGATTGTGAACTATCATTGACCCTTTCATTATCAGAAGCTACTTTCACGTCCTTCTCGCAGCCAGTTCTACCATAAATTACAACTTGAAAAGTTCTCTCATCAACAAGATTGAAAACAAGAAAATCGCTCGTTTCTAAACCTTGATCTTTCGCGAATGTATTCCATCCACGCTTGAAAAAGTAGCTATCGCCTTCGTTAACCATCGTTACCACACAAGATTTTCCTTCGTTTGGCTTTAAAGTTGGCGCCTTGGGCATGATTTTCTTGAATTTTTTCACAAAAGCTGGCGGAATTTTCTGCCCAAGATAAGAAGTTAATTCGACATAGTAACTAATATAACAAAAACAAATAGAGCAGCAAAACCCAGACCATTTTTTCAAGAATGTGGAGAAAACTTACAAGTTTCTCCATGAAATCACCAAGCAAAACCTTGAAGAAAGTAGGAACTTGCTTTGGCTTCCTAACCATTTTTCTTTTAATGAAAATAATTGGCTAACAAAATTTTATAAGTTGATGCATAATATTCTTGGATTCTGCTTCTTATAGCCTTAAAGATTTTGCCTCTATTGTTTTGAAAATAAAGAAGACAATTGACATGTGAAAAGGCTGGTTCAAATCTTGAACTATAAAAAGAACAGTTAGTACTAGAGCCATGCACTATATCATGGAAAAAAGTTGACGATTTCGAAACAATTATAGTTAAAGGGACAAATAGTTAATGGACTGATGGAAAATTGCCCCACTTCTCTGTATGGCAACTTCGCCTGTGGGAAGCACGATGGGCATTGACTGGGCAGCAGCGAGGTGTGATATTATTTGTTCTTTTTTCCCATTTTTGACTAGCAAATTTAAGCTAATGTAAGTAGTTGCTGCTGATATAAATGGTATGGAATCCATCCTCAATCCTTGAAACTTACTGTATGAGCTTTTTCTTTTAACTGTACGAGTAACTGTATTATTGTAATTTCTGAAGTTAGCGAAGGATTTCATTGTGATTGAATTCCTCAATTATAATGTTGTAATTTTCGTGTGTCTGTCGATTGCATTCCTTTACTGGAGAAAGTAGAAAAGGGTAGTTTAAAACTTTTGCTCAGCCACTTCAAAACTTCAAAACTATGAGATGGGGGGAGTAATAAAATAAATTTTTTAAAAAATGGTATCTGTTATTGGGCTGGTGACATATACTAGGTAGCTGTAAGCAATTTCCAATAGCTGGCAACAGTAAGACTCTGCCCACTGCCCTCTCCTCAAACCCCAGAAAATTCCTCCGGATACGCCCAACAAAACCTCACTTAAACCCTTCAAACATGCTCCCCCTTCTAAGGACCGTCCGGCGTCGCAACCCTTTTATCGGCACATTCCTCGTTGTACGCCAATATAAGCCGCCAAAACAACCGACCCCACCCGCCCCACCTAAACCTCCAAAACCGCCGCAGAAACCTAAATCCTTCACATTCCATGACGCCACATGGGAGGACCCGTACAGCTGGATGTCAAATTTGAATGACAAGGTGGCGATGCGCCACATGGACGTGTACATGGAGCAAGAGGAGAAGTATACAGAGGCCGTAATGTCTGATACTGAGAAGCTGCAAAGTAAGCTCCAGTCTGAAATGGCGTCCAGGATGCAATTTCACCTCTCCACCCCTCCCATTCGCTGGGGCCCATGGTAAGTGTCGCTAAAGTACATAACTTTGTTTGGCTGTTGACAACAGGAAAAAGGAATGATCTTTTTCGTTGTTTTTTTAATTAGTTCAAGGTGGATTTAGGTTTTTCCTCGGCGCAGGTTATACTATCGAAGAGTTGAAGAAGGAAAGCAGTATCCTGTGCTATGTCGGAGATTGTTAAGCTTAAATGAGGAATTCATTTCTAATAAATCTCCTTTTGGTGGATTTGATTTTACATCTGGGAAAAGAATTGAGCAGAAGCTGCTTGATTACAATCAAGAAGCACAGAGATTTGGAGGTATTGAGGAAAAAAAAAAAAGAAAAGAAAAGGACGATCTTAACTTTTCTTTTTCCGATTTTTGAGGTTGTTTTGTTGATTTGAAATTGAACATTTTTTTGTACAGGCTATGCTTATGAAGAATTATCAGAAGTGTCACCTGATCATCGATTTCTTGCATATACTATGTATGACAAGGACAATGACTGGTTTAGGTTATCTGTTAGGAATCTCAATTCTTGTGCACTGTGTAGTAAGCCTCAAGCAGATAGGGTTTCGAATTTGGCTTGGGCCAAGGATGGCCAGGCATTAATTTATGTTGTTACTGATCAGTATAAAAGGCCTTGCCGGTTAGTATTATATTGATGTTGTAACATTTCAATGTGCCTTATCTTGTTGTGATTTGTTTTCATATATTTAACAAAATTGAGTTGAAGTTCTTTTCTTTTTTCCACCAGGATGTATTGTAGCATGATTGGATCGACTGATGAAGATGTTTTGCTTTTAGATGAACCCAACGATGATGTGTTTGTTAACATAAGAAACACAAAGGATTTTCAGTTTATAACTGTCAATACCTTTTCAACCACATCTTCAAAGGTATCATTTCCAGAATACTTTGTGCTGCACATGTAATACTGAAGTTGATCTTTAGCTAAAATGGTATAACAATCATGACAATGTTTTAGGTCTTTCTGATAAATGCAGCTGATCCTTTGTCTGGTATGACGTTAGTGTGGGAGTGTGAATGTCAGGCCCACTGTATAATTGAACATCATCAGGGGTATCTTTATTTATTTACTGATGCTGCAAAGGATGGCCAGTTGGTTGATCACCACTATCTTCTGTGCTGTACCATCGGCAGTTCTTCCAGTCCAAGAATATGGGAGGTAGGTATCTAACCCAAATTTTTCTCTACATGCACGTGCAATTATTCCTTTTTGTGGTTCTCTTTCAACGAACCTCTTTCAGTTCATTATAGTTTGGCACTATCTGTCTGCTGCATTCTCATCTCTACCTTCCATTTCCACTAATTTTTAGATGCAACATTATTTCTATTGCGACTTTCTTTAGTTAGTAACAGGCACATGGTTAATTAGTCCTTATATCTTCATGAATCCACTATCATCTATTGCAGAGTGTATTCAATGATGACCAAGATTTGATTGTTGAGGATGTTGATTTCTGTGATACACACTTGGTACTAATCATGAGGGAAGGTCGGAACTTTAGGCTTTGTTCAGTTCCTCTGCCTTTGCCTGCTGGGAAGGTGAGAAAACAAACATCATCATCTCGGCAAATACATGAAGTTAACTAATGGTGGCCAACAGTTCATTTGAGTATGTTTATATCATACTCTTGTGCTTTTCTCATCTGCGCTTCTCTTGTTGTTGCAGAAAGGTTTTAATCTGGAACAGCTTAGTCCCAGATTCCTTCCTCTTCCAAGATATGTCTCGCAAATTTCACCAGGACCAAATTATGACTACCATTCATCAATGATGCGCTTTACAATATCATCACCTGTGGTACAAGTCATTTTGGCCCTAACTTCAGTAAATGTTTTCTTTTAGCAACTTATATAATTCTAGTTTGCTGTATTGCTCAAGAATTTTTACATGGATCCTGCTCTAGATAATAGTTGCAAGATATGAATGGAAATGGGTTCAATGAGTAACTTTTTCCTGTATTACAACACACTCTACCTTTTCCTTTTCAGGTTGTATTTTTAGCTCTTGGTCTGCTAGGATATTATTGTCAAATAAGTAGATATTATTTTTGTTCTATTGTTGCCCTCAGCTGATCAACTCAATTTGTGTGGTTCAGTGGCTGAGGTTTAGAGTCCAAAGTTCTTTTTGTATATTGTGTGTCTTGGCTCTTTACTGACAGCATTAGGGCTAGTTGTTTTGTCACGCAACCAGATATTCAATTACATGAGGAAAACATTAAGTATTTTTTCTCACTTATTTGAGACATCATGTGTTTATCTATGTGTGTATGTGTATTATTGCATGGGTGCTTTTTCCTCTCTGTTTTTGGTAAAAGTGTGCATTTCTGGTTGAATCCTGACCTCCAAATTTCATACAGATGCCAGATGCTGTTGTTGATTATGACCTGTCAAATGGGAAATG
This sequence comes from Jatropha multifida, assembly GCA_948099535.1. Taxonomy (NCBI): domain Eukaryota; kingdom Viridiplantae; phylum Streptophyta; class Magnoliopsida; order Malpighiales; family Euphorbiaceae; genus Jatropha; species Jatropha multifida. Next base: position 101,036 of record CANUEX010044464.1, on the reverse strand, counting down.
GAACATCATTCAACAACAAAACATGCTTTACGAAAGAACGAGAATTCTGTATGGTGCAGCCTCTTCTGTGAACATCACAGATAGCCCCTTGAACGGTCGAAACTCTGGCTCTTCAAATGAAGTGAAATCTCAAGATGATAACTTGTGGCATGACCTCTCTGAGTTTTATGCATGTGAACATCATAATGTTTCTTCATATGATGGGGTTTTGGTTCCTTTAACTGTTGTATACTCACACAAAAATAAATATGGAAATCAAAATCCTGGGTTACTTCACGGGCATGGAGCTTATGGTGAGTTACTCGATAAACGATGGCGTGGTGAGTTGAAAAGCCTTCTTGATCGTGGTTGGGTTATTGCATATGCTGATGTCAGGTTTGTTTCAACTATACCACTACCATTTGACTTTTTTTTTTTTTTGGGCATGGCTTGCTGTGTGTATGCAGTTGTTTGAATTCATCTTATAAAATGATTTCTTTTGCTCACTCTATTTAAGAATTTGAATTTTTATAGGTTGTTTGTGTGTTTACAACTTAACAAAACTCTGTTTATTTGTATGTTTGCAGAGGAGGCGGCGGTCAGGGTAAGAAGTGGCATCATGATGGCAGACGCAGGAATAAACTTAATTCCATCAAAGATTATATATCCTGTGCCAAATTCCTAACTGAAAATAAAATTGTGGAAGAAAAAAAGCTTGCTGGATGGGGATATAGTGCTGGAGGACTTTTGGTTGCTGCAGCCATCAATTGTTGCCCGGATTTATTTCGTGCTGCAGTTTTGAAGGTATGTATTAATCTCATAATCTGTATGTCTTTTTTGGTGTTTGTCATTTTCTTTTTAATACCCTGATCATTTAAGTGTATACTGCTTTTACTTGTCTTAGTTTCTTGAAATTTTAAATGAAGCAAACAGTAAGATGGAGGTTGTCATTTTTTTTTAATAATTAAAATAAAATATATATTCTCAATATACTCATTTCTATGTCTGTCCATAATCTTTATCTTTTCCAGGTCCCTTTTCTAGATCCAACCAACACTCTTGTCTATCCCATTTTACCACTTACAGCAGCTGACTTTGAAGAGTTTGGATACCCTGGGGACATTGATGATTTTCATGCTATACTGGAATATGCTCCCTATGACAATATTCAGAAGAATGCCCTTTATCCTGCTGTATTGATAACCTCATCTTTTAACACACGGTAATTTGCTAGCACACTTTACTGGCTATGCCTATAATTTGTACAAACACAATTGATCATGAGTGAATGCCAGTTCACGAACTAGTTGGATGGTGTTATATCAAATCACAAACGACTTTTAGTAGACATTTTCTAAAACCTAAGGATAATGAAGATGCATGGGTCATCGTATTAGAGAGTATTTGTAATTTGGAATAGTAGTTATGAAGTGTCAAATTGGTAGAACCTGAAATTGAGGCAGTGAGTCTATATTTACATTGGAAACTTATCAACTGTTCTTTTGTGTTCTTTTATTCTATTATTTAACTTGACATGCTTTTTGTTTTATCATGATGATGATGTTAGCATTTTTCCTTTTTTTTTGGGATTCGTATGCTTATCAATTTCATGCTTGATGTATTTCAGATTTGGGGTTTGGGAAGCCGCAAAATGGGTTGCCCGAGTTCGTGAACACACTATTTATGAACCCAACCGTCCAGTACTCCTTAATTTAACAACAGACATTGTGGAGGAAAATAGATATTTGCATTGCAAGGAGTCAGCAATGGAAACTGCATTTCTTATCAAGATGATCGAATCATGAGTTTGATTTTATTACATTGCACTCCAAAATCCGTCCTTGAATCTGTTTTTTGATCTTTGTGACAAGTAGCAGAAAAAGTTGTCTTCAAGATCTGATGCACCTTGGTTGCCAAGCAGGTTTTCCCATTTAAAACATTACTCGGTGGGTATAGCTTTTCATGAATTATGAAATCTGCTTGGTGAGGACATATTGCTAATCTGTCCCGTTCAGCTGTTTCAACTTGCCAAAGCAGCCAATAGAATTAGGACAGAAAAACTTTACACTGTTCGCAAAATGTTGGTTATCTGTTGCTTTGTCATATTGATAGAGCAAGTTAATTATTGTATATACACATGTCTATCTGATATGCTCATTATAAAATTTTGAAAAAAATGGAAGATAACCTTTTGATAATAGCTTTAAAATTTGGGAAGCTTCATAATGCATTTTTGCTCTTCTTTTGCTTTTGTGAGTACCATTTTCTTAATCATGTTGATTAACACATGCAAAATCTTAGAAATCTAATATTTAATTATCGAATTAGACTTCTAAGTCTCTCATCGGTTGAAACAAGTCACCGTGTGCCTATCAGGAACCACCACATAAAGTTCCTTTTAGAAGACAATTTCTTCATAATGGCTCTCAAAGAAGTTTGTCAAACATGAAACCATCATAATTCCTCTTTGCTATCTTTTTATATAGTACTATAAGATTTTCCCATTTGAAATCGTGGAGTATTTTTGTGGAGAGGGGTAGGGGATCTCTTGTTTTGTATCTTTTCAAGGAAAAGCAGGTTTTGATCATCATTATTTGGCTTTAAAAAGAAATTTGCGTTGCCATCTCCAACCCAACTTTATGAAAAGGAAGCACTCAAGCTCTCATGGATTATGGTATAGATACATATACATCCATAAATATTTTTCATGGGAAACAAAACTCAATGGGTATGGCCCAATTATAGTGATTGCTATGAGAAAAGATACCCTCAATGCCTTTGGATTAGGCCTAACATTGATGATGAGCTTTGCATTATACGAAAGGAATATCTGTTTTCTGTTTACATCAAATCAATGTCCGTTGTGCATGATTTCTCTCCCTTAGGCTTTGCTTTTCATATTCTAAAGGGAAAGTAGCTTATACTTTTCTTGAAATATCAAGTTGTATGAAAGAATTAGAGAACAGAGGACATTGACATGCCAACTCTGTTATTTACTTTTTTAACCAGATTTGTGCAGTATTAAATCCAAATTCATCCAAAACAGAAAAGAGTTCAAGTCCCTGCAATCTATCCAAACATACCCATATTTTGCTTTTTGTTTCCTTGTTGGAGACTATCCCATATTAAAGTGAAAAGGAAATTCTTGTACAACGAGTTGAGTTTTGTTCTAACAAGACAATAATTTTTCCTCAATTATCCACTGAAATTTAAAACATAAGAGTCAAATAGCCATGCAATTTCCAGTATAAGCAAAAACAGTCTTTCTGCCACTGAATTGTATTTATATAGACTACAACAGGCAAGATAAGGTCAAGATTTTTTACAGGAGCAAGAAATTTTGATTTTGTATAGGCCAAAAGCAGAATGTTTTGAGTGGTGAAGTCCCATCCATATAAGTCTGCTTTGAGGTCAACATAAATTTCCGAGATGATACAAATTCTAATGCCACCCTCTACAATAACCCAAAGGAGAAGGGAAAAAAGGAAAAGGAAAAAAAATCAAACAAACAAGAATTAACAAATTCACCCGTTGAATCAAAGAGTCTCGAGGAAGAGCAAAAGGACCTGTGGCCATATCACCTTTGAATGCTTCTTTGTAGCTTTTGATCTTCAGCTCTGACTCTCAGATTCGTACCCCAATTGATTTTCCAAGTTCACAAAATTCCATTTGTTTCTTCTTGGAAAAGTACTATTGATTGCCATCCCCGAACTCATGTCTCTGACCCCTCTTCAACTGTTGGAAGAATACCCTCTTTGATAAAGGTTGGATTGAGAAACTTAGAAACAAAAGCCCATAATTTGTAAACATCTTCGAAGTTGGTAAGAAATCCCAGAGACGCAGTGACTACTTCCACCCTTATGAACCCACTTTTCCCATTATGGTGCCCATTTTCCATTGGCCTACATAGAGTAGTATCTTCTAGATTCATAGCACCACGCTGCTGTTTTGGGCTATCCAGTATTCGTATGTGACTAAGAAAACCAATGCCAAGGGAGATACCTTCTCTTTCTGCCAGCTTCTGAACAACTTCAGGATTTATCAGTCCCCGGTTTCTATCTCTAATATTAAAAGCTACAGCTGCACCCCTTTCATATTTTATTTTTGGACCATAAATGTGAACAAGATTTTCCCTTCTTTCCCCATCTGAAATGGGTAACCTTAGTTGAAGTAATGAGGTCACAAGCCAATTGATCAAAAATCGCAATCTGAGAGTGGTTTTATTGAGACCCAACATATTCACATGATCCAAGTGCCGACAAATTATCTCAGGTTCCCTCCTATCCCACTCTTGCCCATCACCATATTCGCCATCACTGGTGTACTCTTCATCATCTACGCTGGTTGCAGATACCTCTCCTGGCTCCAGAGTATGACTTATATGTTCTTTACGGCTGTCCTCCATGCTAAAGGACACTCTTCTTCCCCTACTTGGATGTTCATTCTCTTCCAACCCAAAAAACCGACCACCTGCATATCTATTCCCTTCCCTTCTTCCCAACAATCTGAATTCACCTTCTGTTTCTCTTCTTATAGCACTCTCTTTCATGTCTGGGCCAATTGCAGAGGTTGAGCCATTTGCTATGCCATTATGCACAGCAGATGAATTATTGAATTGGGACTTATATGTGTCAAAATTGGACAAAGAACCAGTTGAAAGTGCATTACTGGTTACAGGTTCTTCCTCAATCTCGTCAACATGAAGACGATTTGAAATCTTTTTAATATTTCGCGGAGTGTGGTTTGTTTGAGTGTACTGTTCTTCCTCTGGAACCTCCTTAACTCGATCCAATTCCTGTGAAACAGACATAACTGCAGCATCAAATGACAGCACATGGTGGTCATCATGTACCCCCTTGTCATCATATAGAGGGCTGCCATATATCTTTGACGTTGGTTTTGGAGAGAGTCGTTTGTGATTCTTCTTGCCAGAAAACCAAAAAGGTGGCAGGGGAGAGGATAATTTCTGTTTGTTTAACTGACCTGCTGCATCTGACCCCAATGGACTTTGACCCAAATCAATCCAGAATGAGTTGTCTGATGATTCATCTTCACTAAATACCGGGCTTTTCATCACTTCCCCAACTGAAATGCTCTCTGTCTCTTCAAAAATGGTGCTTGTCCCATCCCTATCAGAACTGTTATCCTGTTCCATCTCAGTCTCAAAAACATCCCTCACCTGAGCAGATGTGAATGCACCAGAAAAGGCAGGCAACTGTGTCCCTGGGCGAGTTTCTGCAGTTGTTTCAGCATTCCCAGCAACTTCATCATCTTCAATGCCAACCAATCTGTCAAGACCATCAACAGAATCACTCAAATACAAAGGATATTCAGGTGTTATCTTTACCATTCCAGACCCTGTACTCCCAGACTGATTTTGAAGGCTTCCCATTACAGATTTCTTGATAAGAAGACATCCAAAACCGGTTGGGTCATGCCCAAATACTCTGTAAAAGGAAGTAATAATAAAATCAGGCCGAAACAAGGACAGCCCAAGTGAATCCATATCTTTAGGACCTAATGAGCCAGCATCAAGCAAGACATGCCAATTGTTTTGCTGAGCAAGTGCCATCCATTGATATGAATACTTTGCCCCAGTAACTCTAGACTGCACTGGAAACACAAACAAGCCCACTGCAGAATCCTTCTTCCGCCTCTTCTTACTTGAAATTTGTTTTCTCAAATCAGTAGAACATAATTTAAGAGTTGGCCATTTAAACCATGCACTATAAACTTTTGCACCCTTTTCTTTGGCACTTTGAGCCATCCAACTCACAGACTGGCTCTCATAATCAAACATGGTCAACAACTTCCTATTAGTATGAAAGGGGTATGATTCTGCCAGCAATTTAAATGCAGACCCTCTACTCACAGTGAAAACAAGGCCATATTCATGCTCTGGGATATTCAAATAATCCATAATTCTGGCCTTTATGTCATATTCCACAGTGCCTTTCTCAGCACCGCCATAAAGAGCATGGTTACTCAAATTTGCAGTTATTTCAGATAAGCTAAACGTTGAAGACTCCCAATAATGCAAAGTCTGAAGGTACGAAAAAAGCCCAAATCCACAATAATCAAGGCATACCTTTGGAGACAAATGTGCATATTCACCCAACCTTAGCTGATCAACCTTCTCTGAAGACTGGTACTTTGGATACATTGTGAGGAACTTGGAGAATGCCTCGTGGAGTTCAGGAATGGATTCTTCATTCTCAAATATGCGCTCCGCAGCTAAGGCTGTGGCACGCAAGAATTCGCGCTGGGCATTAAGTCTTGCTAAGGATCTTGATCTCCCAAGGCTCTCATCTTGGTTTCCAACTGACTCAGACTCCATATCTTGGGATTTGAAGAGAGACCCATCTTCAGATGCCTCTTCAAGAGCCTCTCTAAGCTTATTTTCTTGCAATTTTCGAAGAATTGATGGGTTTTTCTTGATTTCATGATTGGATTCAGACCCATCTTTTTTCCTACTCTTCTTGTCTAAGATTAGAGCAGCACAATGAGATATAGGCTTCCACAATGAAAGATGCATTAAAACTTTTGACTTTACAACCAATCTAAGAAGAGAATCAAAAAATATAAACCCAAGACTCAAGAAAAACAGTTGGGTTCAGTTGAGTTCAGGCGTTTAGCCCATATACAAGGAACAGAGGAGGGGTCCAGTTCCAAACCCTAGGTGCTATAATAAGAAAGAAAAAGGCCTGACTCTAAAACCAGATCAAGAGAGCTCTAAATTAAGATTTCTTCAACAACGAACCCAAAAAAATGAAAAAGAAATTTACAAAAACTCAGAACTAAAGATGTCAGCTCAGCTTCAAAAAAATTTCAGCTGAAAAACCCACAGAAATCTAGAACCCAGAATTGAAATGACTTAATTCAGTAAAGTCAAAACCCCACTAGAGTGACAAGTTAGACAAAGAAAACAAATTTGGAAGAAACCCAAGAAAGATAGAGAAAGAGGAGCAGAGAGTCAAACCCTAGAACACCAAAACCCAGATCCCCAAATTTGCAGAGGAACTCGCATCAAGCAAGACACTAAGAAAGAAAATTGGATAAAAGGGTTTCACATAACCTAGTTACTGAGTTTTGAAAGAAACACTTCAAATCCTTAAATGTGAATAGGAGTCAAGACTCCATTAGCATGACAGAGAGAGCTCAAAAAGAAACTCTCTTTCCTTAGTTTCTCTCTCTTCACTGCAGAACAAATAAAAGCAGGCACAGGCAAAGCAACCCTCTCCATATCAAATGCTCATTTTACTTTGTGAATAGTAAATCCACAGCAAAGACAAACCAGTTTTTGATAACCCCACCTCTCTCTCTCTCTCTCTCTCTCTCTCTCAATTGACTCTCTTTCCAGTCTCCACAATCTTCCACTATGACCTCCCTTAACAAACAGTGAGAAGGACATTGACTTTTGCAAACCAAATGTAAGTCCCGTTAGTTTTTGTTTTTTTTTTTTTCCTTTTCTTTATCTCTCTGCCTCTGTCTTTAATTAATTAATTAATTAATTAATATTATTATTGTTGTTAAATTTATATATTTCCAACTAATTCTATTTTTCATATAATTTATGTGCTGTATGGGAGCCATCAGAACCTTTTCTTCTATTGGTCATGGCTAAAAGTCAAACAATCAGCTAGCTCTCTTAAAAGCTGTTTTCTGTCCAACTTGGCAAACCACCACCACGGTCCAAAACCTCCCACCTGAATCTTGATTCTTAATCTCATTTTTAACTTTATTTAATTTAAAATTTCCCCCTGCTAACCTGTAAATCACAGTTATTAACTAATTTAATGCCTAAATATTTAATTGAAAATATGAAAAAAGTTATTCAAAATGAAAAACATTTCATTATCATTTTAAATTAAACAGATATTTTTATCGAATATTTTAAAAAATAACTACGATACAATCACTTTATATTTCTAAATCGTACTCTAAAACTCAATCAATAATTAGATAAAATGAGAGGTTTTGAATAATTTAGACTTTATAGCATTCAAGAATGTCTAACAATGGGAAGATGAGTATGAATGTTATATTTCCAATTTTAAAATAAAGCCATTAATATTTCCATTCATTTGCCATACTTAGACAAGGTTAAGAAATGTAATTAACTTGTCATTTTTTCATATATATATATAACCTGGATTAGTATTATTTTAATTTAATATTAATTCACATCTCGTGAATCAATTTTAAGACTATCACTATAAAACGACATAATAGTCAACTTCTAGATGTGAATGATTTATTAATTATAGAAATAAAAATTAAATAATATATTGTTTTGTTTTGCCTTGTTCACTCTCAATATTTGCTTCTTTTGTTTAATATATCCAAAAGATATTAACCTAATAAAATACACAATTCAACAACTCCCAACTGGTATATGTATTTTGTTAAATTTGCAAATTTATTGTTTTTCCCATTTAATTTTTAATTATAAAGTTGATATCTTAGATATACATCACTTTCTTCCCATTTTTTTAATTATATTTTCATAATTTATTTGCAATTCCCATGAGTTATAAATAAATATATTTAAAAGATAAACTTATTTATTTTCCTTGTCTTGGATTAAAAAATATGAAGAATTGCTTATATTAATGTTTGTGGGCATGACATGTCTATTAGAGCTGTTAGGTGCTGTGGGGTAATATGTTGTTTTGGTTAATCGTTGATAGGGTAAAACAGTAAAGTTTAATAATGATTTTTCGAATTCTAGATTAAAATTCATCTGTTGAGAAGTAATTTTTGACGGTTGAAATCTTTATCCCTTCCTTTCTTAGGATTCTAATATGAAGCAGTAATGCACAAAACCCCAGAAAAGGGCCGACTGGATAATTACAGTTTACTGTGTAGCATTTTAGAAAATTGACTAAACCCCACACCACAAGACTTTTTTAAAAGTTAATCCTGATTAAGTTGTTCTTTCACTTTCCTACTAAGAAAAATGGAAATTGAATCGTTCATTTTTTCCTACATCCATTGCTAAAATTTTTAATTTCATTATATCTGTATTTCTTGTAAAAGCAAACTTTGACAAACTCTCTTAAAGAAAGTAATTTAATCAACTAATCAAAGATAATTATATTAATTAACTCGATAGTCAAAGTTATGACTTGAAAGAAGCAAACAAAATGCAGAGTCAAAGAGATTCAAAACCCATGAAGGAGAGGAACACACGCATAGACATACTTGTTCTGTCAAATCTTTTTCTATCTGATAAGAGATATACTGTTGCTTTCTCGGTAGCCAAACAAACAGGGCACTGAGAAATTCATCTCTGGACCTGCTATCAATTATCACATATGATTGACGTGGAGAGCACGTGCATCACTTTGGTTTGTCAACTTTGTTCTATTGTTTAAAGCTGAAACAACGTTTTTTTTTTCTTTTTAATTTCGATGAAAATATAAATTTGATTTCTGAAAATGCAAAGTATTTGAATTTAATAATTTTTCTTTTTAATTAAAGTAATATTTTTCAAAATATTAAATCATAACGTTGCATTACCAGTTTTGTAAAAGTTAAGAATTTAACTTTTACTGTCTCCCATTGTTAAAAAAAATTCCCAATGTATTAAAGTAAAAAGGCCAAAGTACCCTTGGTCAACACATAAAAAGGGCAAAGCAAGGTGCAAGAATCATTTTTAGGATTCAAATATAGAACCCAATTGATAACAAAGCTCAAATCACAAGGCAAAGGCTTAGCAGCTAAGTGCTAAAGGGCTTCTTTAACAAGAAGACAAAAGAAGAAATGGCTTCTACTTCTACGCTGTCTGTCTCTCACTTCGCATGTCAATCAAATGTTCAAATCTAAAAAAAAAAAAATGCAAGTACTTTGTAGCAGAAAGACTGGAAGACAGAACTAGCTTTGGCAAAGGTAAGTTTACCAGGAAGGAACTGCCTCATTTGAGTTGAAAATAATAATGAGTAGCAGAAAATGATTTGATTGTCCTTTTCTTTTATTATTATTTCCTTTATTCTCGATTCGCCTTGTTGCTTTATTATTTTTTCTTCTTCCCCAAGTTTCACTAGAAAGTGTGTAGGTGACTTTCCATTACGCAACGGGAGCTACAATTTTTGGCATTTTATTGGAAGATGGCTTCAATGGCCATTTACCGAAAATGTCATTATTAAACAGACCTTGACGCCTAGCTTAGTGACAGCAAGCTTCAATCCTCAGAATTTTTTTGACCCAATGCATTAAAGTGCTATTATTGGTTAATAGTGTGTAGGGCCATTTAAGGGTGTTTGGTAGGCTATTTAGGTGTAATGGGCTCAGTTTTGGGGTTTAATGTGGTTACTAGTTTTAGGATTTTCATTTGGCAGATAAGGTCATTTAAGTAAATAATTACCAGTAGCAAATGTCCTCGGTTCAAATTCCTATCCCCTCTCATTAATTAACTCCAAGATCACCAACAATAATATCCTGAAGTCTTTAATTTACACAGAAGGTACCTCAACATGAAGGGATTTTTCGCTACTCGAGAGCATTCAAGGAATGCTAATTTGCCAAAATGCAGCCTAATAAAACAAGGCCTGAAACCAAAATCTAGTGTATTGACTAAAAAATTCCTAACTCAGCCTACCTGACACAAAATACAGAAACAAAAGACCCCTTCATCTCCCTTTTGGTATCCTGCTTTCCCTTCAATCTTCTACCAAACTGTCTTCAGTTCATTTTGACTTCAGCTTCCTTCATTGAGGAGATACTGTTAAAAAGTTTGCACTATATCTGAATTTTTTGCACATTTGCTATTGGTAATTCACCATCATAGCCTTTGTTCAATCTACGCCTCTGTCTTAATCTTCCACCAATAGTGTCCAAATTTGGTTCAGTAGCCGCAGTCTTCTTAAGATTTGCACTACTCTCCACTTTAGAAGTGCTATCAGCATTTTTGCCATCCCCAACATGCATTTCCTTCTCTTTCTTCAACTCCTGATTAGAGAGCAGATCGATGTTTATAGACTGCTTGACATCAGAATTTTTCTCATTTATACCACTTAATTCTGAATCAAGATGGTCATTGGTTTTCAACTGCCCCAGCTTCAATCTCTCAAGGCTAGTATCATGCTCTGTATATTGCAATTGCATCGCTTCCTCACTTTTAAGCTCATTCACTCTTTTTTCTTCAAATATAGGCACTGACAATCCAAAATCGACATAAACTTCCTCTTTGGTCTTTGTAGATACCATCTTCTCAGGCACTGCTTCACCATCCAGAACAAGGAGATTTCCACTGTAGGACGGTTGCTTCTTTTTCTCAATCTTTAAACCACTTTCTCTCTCAACTTTAAACATTGATTCTGCCAATCCAGGATGATAACGCTCCTCATGATTGACCTCTACAGATTCCATATTGTCATAACATTCTTCACTGCCTGAAAAGGGCAATGACCTCTTTGTTTGACAGTTGCTCGCCAGAATTTTGCTATTCAGCTCAGTCGTAGTCTTTAAGTCATCATGAATTGTCTCTTCATATTCAGGCATTAATGGCCTAATTTCTTCATTGGTAATCTTTGATGGCTTTTCCATCTCTGAAAAGGGGAGAGACCTTTTCACTGAAACTTGATTGGCAGTCACCAAAACTTTTTCTACTGTATTTTGAGAGCGTCGGGTTTGGATCAGATAGTGTGCAACTGACTTGTAACCCAATCGTGATATCTACAAGATAAACAAAATGCTAAACTCAATTTGTCTCCTGAAAAGTTGAGCCAGCTCTTCTTTTAGCAAAGAGTTACCTTCTTGTAAAGAGGTCCGGTTGGAGCCCATCCTTTTGCTTGCCGGCAAAAACTGCAGTTGCAAATTCTACGACAGGGGGGACATATCCAATTTGGGTTTTCTATTGCTTCAAGTACATGTTCTCCATATCTGCTCTCTCATAAAACAAAAGGCTTTAAAACATTAGATTATTTTAAAATTACAGTTAAAAAAGCTCATACAAGTATCAAAATGCAAAGCAGATAAAAGCAAATGGAGAATCTTTCAAACAATTATACCTCATGTATAAACAATCTCCACAAAACTGTCCTTGGACCATCTTGCATTTGCTGCAGTGGGTACGATAACCAAGAGTTTTCTGCCTGTTAAAGACCCTTTCCTTTAGTTAATGATAGACACAGATAGCATGAAGAGCATGACTTAAGAAGCCAAATACATATAACATAACCTCTATATAATAAAGAAAAAGAAAGAGAATGAGGAAACTTCATTATGAATATTTATTTTTTGTAATGTACTTCCAAAATGCATTTTCAAGGTATTATGTCTAGCTGTTTGTTGTTCTATGTTAGAACTACCCACCTCAGTTGCTATCACATGACCTCCAATTCACCAACCTATCATTATTTCTTCATTCAACTGTGATAACACAGCTGCTGGTCCAAACTTCAAAACTACTTCCACAGCCTTGCCAGGGCTGCTAGCTGAGCCATTACCAACTTGGTCACCAATCTGCATTACAAATTGTAACAGTTCTGCCTCATTCATTCCGGATGACACATATCAGCTCCAAAACCACAACTACATACTGATAGAACGAGGCACCTGCTAACAGCATCTAATTTCTCCATTATGTTCCACCTTCATCAATTCTCTTACATTTATAAGCAACTCAGTTTAGTTATACGGATCATGGACAAGCAAGCGCATTTAGGTTTTTCAAATGCAAAGCATTTTTATGCTATGAGAATAAAACAATAACAACTAAACCTTAGTCCTAACTAGTTAGGGTCAGCTATATGAATCCTTTGTTTCAAAATATCAGCTTTGATAAAATTAATATCAAATTATGCTATGAGAATACAACTTCTAAAACATATTACAGGCAAATGGCATGAAAAATTCTTATTAGCAACTTCTTCTAGATATAGCAGTTCTAGTGACAATACTTCGGCAAAGACTACACAACAGGAGTTACCGTGTTTTCAGAATACATGCAAACTAAGAGGATGTCAATCACAACGAGCTATTTTACACCATTAGAGAGCAAGTTAATCAAGTCATGCACGCAAAGTGGTATTTCCTTGTTGAATTAATATTTTTTTTATCGCAGATTCTCAAATAACAATCTTTTATTGAAACCTCAACTAATAATCTTAGAACTCAATAATCAATATCATTACCATACCTACGAGGTTAAAAAGCGGACTCACCTGCATTGATGGCAAGTCTTTCCCTTAACCTGATCATAAATCCGTTTTCCATCTTTTCCATACCCATCTACAAAAAATGTCCAGCTCCTCTCAGTACTTCCCAAAAGCTTCTCATGCTCTTCTGTGTAAACCTCTGGCTTTGAACCCACCTCTAGCCTCACATCTTCATCTTCCAATAAACCATCCTTCTTTGCCAACACCGCTTCCGAGTAGCTAACAGGAGTAACATTGTGCAACCTAAAAAACCCCGCAAAGGAATTAAAACAAAAACACAAAACTGAATATAAATGAATGAAATTGTCTAGATAATAAACTTAAAAAGACATTGGGCACATAAAAGAAAACCCAGTCCATTAAAGATAAAAAGGAGCAAATCAAATGATCAATCAAGATTGGTATACAGAGATTATGACATTACCTAGAGGAGCGGCGAAGAGGTCCAGGTGACTGAAGAGGAGAGGGACGTTTTGCTCGTGATGGGTTATTTCTTTGGGTGCGTTTAGGAGCTGCAGAAGAGTTGAGCTTTTGAGAAAGGTCAAAGAGACCAAGTTTCTGCATTCTTTCAAGGTTTGATTTGATTCTCTCTTCTCTTGATTTCTCATAAAGTGACATTTTTGGGGTTTGATCATCGTTGATTTCTGGAGTAGGGTTTGCTTTGCATTCTTCTGCAGACTGTGATTTTCTCGTTCCCATAGTTGCCAATTCTGAGTTCTCTCTTTTTCAGTATGAAGACAGTAAGCTTCACTTCACTCCCTCAACGGTCGACTTTTGAGATTAATATGGCAAGTGGGAGAGGGAAAAGGAAAGTTGGGTTGTTGACTTTCTAAATGACATTAAGGCCCTTCTACCGGTACCAGTTACAAAAATGGATGAGCATGTCGTTTGTACACGAAATGGCTGGTCGTTCAATCGTCCAACGACCGCCTGAAAAATTCTTCAACAAAACGCACTGGGCCTTAGCCCAATATGAATATTGCAAGTTGATGCCTTCCTCAGGACCTAACCCCAAAGATCTTTCTCCCAGGAACATTCTCAATTCAAATATTTTTTTTTATATAATTTCCATATGCGTCACATTTATTAAATTAGTTCAATCTCTTTGACCTAGAAGAGAACCATTTTGCGTATAGAAAAAGCCAAATCCAAAACTTCATAACACGCAGAGAAATTTGCACCAATGTTGATAAACTACCCATTTGAACGTTTTCTTCTTTAATAGAAATAAATTAAAAGGTCATACCAAAATTCAACAATTCACTAGAACAAGCTTGCAAGTTTCACCTATGGATTCTTTGCCTCTCTTAAATACTCCTTTCTACTGCATCTAGTTTCAGAACATCATAGTCTTGTCCACTTTCAGAAATTTTTAAGCCATGGCCTTAAAGGGTACTCACACCTTGGCCTTATTGGTTATTTTTGTTACTTTCAGCTTTAGGTTTTCATATTGTAATGCAGCTGATGATTCTGCATTGGGAGCTTCTTTTATTTTTGGTGATTCTCTAGTTGATGCTGGAAATAACAATTATCTACCAACTTTGTCTAAAGCAAACATCAAACCCAATGGAATTGATTTTAAGGCTTCCGGGGGAAACCCTACCGGCCGGTACACCAATGGGAGAACCATAGGCGATGTTGTAGGTAAACTTATTTAATTTCTAGCTATGTTTTCTTATATTTGTTAATTGATTTATCGTTAATTCGTTTATAATTCTTGTACTATAAGATCGACCTTATACAAGTGAGCTTATTAGCTATTAAAATCATCGAATGACAGATACAGTCGATCTATGATTAACGAACTAATCCAATTTGTTTCGTATTTGTTTTAGGGGAAGAACTAGGGCAACCAAATTATGCAATTCCATTTCTAGCCCCAAATGCAACCGGGAAAGCAATACTATATGGTGTTAATTATGCTTCAGGGGGAGGAGGCATTTTGAATGCAACCGGAAGAATTTTTGTAAGCACTTAATAATTCCATAATTATTTTTAAAAAATCATTTAACTAATTGAGAAATAACATATGAATAATATTGTTGCAGGTTAATAGGCTAAGTATGGACATCCAAATTGACTATTTCAACATTACTAGAAAACAATTTAACAAATTGTTAGGTCCATCGAAGGCAAAAGAATACATTATGAGGAAATCCATCTTCTCCATCACCGTCGGAGCAAATGATTTCCTGAACAATTATCTGCTTCCAGTTTTATCTGTTGGTGCGAGAATCACTGAAAGTCCTGATGCCTTCATCGACGATATGCTCAATCACTTAACAGAACAACTTACTGTAAGTAAATATTAAACTAAAATAATAAAAGTTGTGCTTCAAAATGTTCATTTACTAATTAATTATCTGGTGGCCACAGAGATTATATAAATTGGATGCTCGAAAATTTGTAATTGGAAATGTCGGACCGATAGGTTGCATACCATACCAGAAGACTATAAATCAATTGAAAGAGAATGAATGTGTGGATTTGGCTAATAAGTTGGCAAATCAGTATAATGCTAGATTGAAAGATTTGCTTGCTGAATTGAATGATAATCTTCCTGGGGCTACCTTTGTTCATGCCAATGTCTATGATCTTGTCATGGAACTCATCACAAATTATGATAAATATGGTGAGTTAATTATATATACATATATATAATTAATGACCTAATGCAAAAGATTGACCATGTATTTTTGATGATTATCCTTGTGGCACCCTAAACTTCACGAGAGCCAACATGATCTTGTATTTTTTATTTCAATAATAACTATGTCCTTGCTAAATAAAATACGGATGCAAAGATATTTCATTTTGGTTAAGGGCATAGTAAGTATTGAAATTTGAAATTGTAACCCTTCCAAAGATTAAGGTTTCAAGTTCAAATTTATGCATTTAGCCGATAAATAATTATATATGTGCATATGATCAGAGTTAACTGGATGTGAATGTTTTTGCAGGGTTTACAACAGCAACAAGAGCTTGCTGTGGAAATGGAGGGCAATTTGCAGGAATAATTCCATGTGGACCTACATCTAGTATGTGCGAGGATCGTTCGACGCATGTGTTTTGGGATCCTTACCATCCAAGTGAGGCAGCCAATCTTCTACTTGCCAAGCAATTGCTTGATGGAGAAAAAAAATACATTTCTCCTATGAATCTTAGGCAACTCAGAGATCTTTGATTTTCACTTTTCATGTGTGATTTTCTTTCATTGAGCAAAATCTAATTTCTTCCTCCATTAACAAGATTTTGCTCTATATATACTCTTTTAGTTTTTTCTTCTTCTTCTTCTTCTTCTTCTTCTTTGTTTCCCATTTGCATTCTCCTTTCATGTTGCCTTGCAATATGGTTTCAGACTACAATTGAACATTTATATATTCAATTTTTAAGTTAGCGTTTTCTATTTTGGCTAAGGTAAAAACATCATCTATATATATATAAAAGCTACCAAGGATTGTATCAGTTTTAACAGTCCATATAATCCAAACTCACTTTGGAAGATATATAATTAAAGAGCCGGCTCGTAGAAATCTTGCACTGAAAAGGTATAAACTCTTGACATTATGAATCCTTCGATCTCTTCTATGCACTACCCCGTGCGAATTCCTTTATTATTTGCATTGCTCAATGACATTAATATTTTATTTAAAAATTGAAATTGTGTTACTATAAAATATTACTCCCTTGAAATTTAATTCACCCATGAAAATAAAAGAGAAGGAATCAGAAATGAAGAAGAAGAAGCCAAAAAGAAGAAGGAAGAGTAACGAGGAAGAGAAAAAGAGAAGCGAAAATTGTCAGGTATTATGGACGACCGAATAAGCAGACAATGGGTGCTGACTGAGCGAGGTGGTTCAACAATGTTGTCTTGAAAGCGACACATGATATTGTCAAGTAGACATTTAGATGGCTACTGAGGCCGCGCGTGCCACTGTAAGAGAATCCCCACCTCCATCATCCACCGACGCCTCAGGTCCTTCACTGACACCTGTCTCTGTTTACCGGACCCCACCTATCTCTTTCCCTTCCTACTAGTCGTTGACTTCTTGTCTTCACTTAAACATCTATATTCCAAAAAATTAGAAAAAGAAAAAACTCATTTTGGTTGGGTTTTAGCACAATTTCTGGTCCAGTAATGGTGAGGCAGAGCTTGTATTACTTGTTTGGTAAGAGAGGTAAATGGGTGAAAAAGACTTTTAACTTTTGTTGGAAAATTTTGGTGAATCTACTTTTAGCATGAGATAGTCTTCCTCTGATATGTGCTGATCTGTACTAGTATTTACAAGAGAGAAAAAAAAAACTAAATTTATTTATTTTCCTGAATTTTTTTATAAAAGAAATATAAATATTCAAATTTTAAATTTTAAATTAATTGAAGTTATTAATAGTAGTAAATTTCATTAATTATAAATTTAAAGATTTTTCATTTTCTATTTTTTGTAAAAAATTGAACTACTATATACGAAGCTTAGGATGCAAAAATTTTAGTTACATCATCTAAAAGCTAATAAGAGATTTGAATAGAAACTCCATCTATTATCATACTTATCATATTTAGAATTTCAAATTTTTTAAAAGAATCATTAAATTTATTTAAATTTCAATAAATTATTGAATAAAGCGACTATATTATCTTTAATTTAATATTAATTTTCTAATAAATCATTAAATTGAAGTAATAATTATTAGTCATTTATAAAAGAAAAAAATAAATTTATTATTCTTTAAAACCACAAATGGGATATTACCTCTGTTTCATATTTGTAATACCACACTTTTTAAAAAAATCATTAAATTTATCTATATTATATTTAATTATTAGATAAATTGACTATATTACCCTTAATTTAATTCTAATTCTCCAAAAAAATCATTAAACTGAAATAGTAATTATTGATTATATAAAAAAAATAAACATAAAAAAAATATTTATTACTTTTTAAAACCGCAAATGTGACAAGAATTATGAACAAAAATAGTAAATATTACGGGATCTAGATAATAATCTCTAATGGTTAATTAGTTGTACTGCAAACTTCGATAAAAATGCATTTGATTGGTGGATTGTGAATTGTGAAGAGTGATAGGAAGTTGATTAGTAGAATATTAAGTGATTAGTTGATAGCCTGTGCATGTTAAGTTGAGAATTTAAGTGTTTAATTCAAGAAAATTAAGTAGAGGACAAGAGATTTATCTTTCCATAAACGTGCTGTTCAAAATGAAAAGACATCGACCTTCCATCCAATGACTTCAACGTGGTTTGCATGGGCACCACATGCACCAATGGAAAATATTTATTTAAATCCGCTCCGTAGCTCTATCTATGAATGGAAGCCGATGCGAATATAAAATTTTATTAAAATAAAAATATTTTTTTTCATATATTTAAAAATATTTCTTTTATTAATAAAAAATCTTATAATGTTAATAAAAATTCTCATAATAATAAATTATATTGCCATAATCAATTATCTTGGGATGGAAGGTTATTTTTTAAAAAAAAAAAACATACACACACATTGTAAGAGTTATATGCAAACATTGACTAATGACTACGACAGGTGTAACATAATGTGACATGAGGAGTACGTTTGAGTGGAATAACGACCGTGGGATTTAACGTTAACCCAAAGAAGAAAAGAATCGACGATGAGGATGGAAGGAGAGGAGAGTGTGTGTCCAAAGAAAGGAAACAGTGCTGTTTGGTAACGAGAACAGTGTAGCGAGAAATCCGGGAAGAGATTGGAGATGGGGTAGTACGGAGGAGGAATCTGATGCGGACATGACGCGTCCGAAATCAGAGGGAAGACCCAATTATTGCTTCCCACGCTGCCCCGACATCCATGATTCTGTCTGTCCTGTCCCACCTCAGACACCCCCTCCCTCCTCTAATAACCACCGTTACTACCACCACCTCCACCTCTACCACCGCCACCACAATCCATCAGTCCGTCTCTGACTCTCACATTCTTGGCTTCTTTTGCCCGCCCAGCTTCTTCAATTTGTGGCGCTCTCTCTCTCTCTCATTACACATGATTAAACCTCAACTCACAAAATATCAAATTTTGAAGAATTTAATCTATCAAATTACATTTTTTGTCAGTTAAAAAAGAAAATTACATTCTTTTCACAGATGAAATTCATAATACGATCATCTTCAAGTATTGGATTAACCAAGTTGAACTAAATTGATTAGTTGAATTTCGATTCAACCGAAATTGAATATTATGTACGCTAATGATGGATTTGAGTATGGTTTAAAAGTAATTAAGTGTGTATAGGGTGTTGTGTAGCCCACAAAATCTATGCATTTTTGTGTTGGAAGCATCGGTGTATATATTTTTTGTATGTTCTTCTAATTAGTATATTAATTAATTAATGGCACAATCTTTGGTTTGAAATTTATCAGTTTTAAATAGTCTATGTATGACTAGGGGAAGAAAAGAAACTGATACTGACACATCAATTGCACAGATCTATTTCAAATGATTACACTCGTATGACAATTTTTTAAGCTAAGTTGGAATTTTAATCACACGGTGAAGAGATTGCTGTGAGCTGCAATCCACTACTATTATTCATTTATCATATATTAAAAAAAATTCTTGAATTATTTTTCTTCAATCTTATTTTAAGCATAGCCAATATTGGATTCAAAATTTATATAATTGACCATAATTAGTTTAAGCATTTTCAATTGAGAATAGTCCATAAAACACATGAGCACTAAAATAAAAAAATTTTTATACATAATCACATGAGGTGTTGAAGCTCGTATTTATTTTAATAGTCCACAAATTTAATTAATCTTTGTTCATACTTAAAAATAAAAGAATTGATCTCGAATAATTTATATTACAAAATATTAAATTCGTGATCAATCCCGCGAGTATTCTTTGCCGTGGAGTTTCTCGACTTGGGTTTGTGGAGGTGGAGTTTAGTTATGGATTATTTTACTTTGAAGATTAGGACTGGTTGATTAATTAATAAAGGACAATCTAATACTGCTGTATAAAAAGAATGGAAAAGGGCAGGCTATCTGTCTCTTAGCATAATGGTTGTATTATTGGGATTTGGAATGTAGCTGAGAGCTACCTTTGTTTGCTCCAAATTCTACTCAGTACAATCCTTATCTCTTTCTAATTAATGGAAACAAAAACCAAGTGACATAATGTGTTTTCTTTTTGGTTTTTCTGTTTTGCTTTCTTTCTCTACAATATGAAAATGATATAAATATAACAAAATGGCTCTTTCTTTTTCTTTTTTTAAGTTCATAGAAATAATATAAAATTAATTTGCGAATGTTATTTAAAAGGAAAAATTGTTCGGTTTTTATCCGAATAGAGTGATATAGACAATAAATTTTAAATTTAGAGTATTAGTTTGAAGAATGATTTTAATTATCACTTGGACTATAATTAGTGACTAATGGGCCCTTGTCTTGATCAATAATGCTAATGCCTCTACCTAACTTATCACATCCTTCCCCACCACCAAAGAAAGATTAGTAGATAGATAGAGATAGAAACTGTCAATTTTAATTCTAAATGAAGAAATTTTTTTAAAAAAAGAACAATATCTATGCTACAGCGTATAAATTTAATTCCCGAACTTTGGCCGATAAGTCTCTAAATTTTAAAAAAGCATTAAGTCATTATTTTATTTATTTTATATTTTATTTTGACAATAAATATAATTATTAGTGAAAATTTAAAATTATAATTTCTCAGAGATCACGAGAATGATAAATAAAAATATATGGTGAAATTTATGCATTGTATTACCCATTTTCCTTTTATCCATGCACATTCATACATACATACAAAACACGAGCCGCATACCTTAGCTGATTAATTAATAGCCGATCCATTCTGGAGCCGACTGAAATGTCGTGCCTAACAGAACACTGAAAAGCTGCACTCTTTATCTCTCTCTCTCTCTTCTCTGCTCATATATCCCTCAGAACTCGTTTCAGTGTCCTCCAGATTCTCTCTCTCTCTCCATAAAAGGCCCATCTCTGCTCTTTTGCCACCCACACAAACACAAACAATCCATACCCATTTCCACATTCTTCCTTGCTGCCCATTTTCTTAACTCTTTTAATCTTTATCTTCTTCTTTCTCGAATCTTGATCATAACCAACCAAAAACAAAGCAGAACAAAACAAAGGAAAAGGAAACCTAAATTACCCACTTTCCATTTCCCAAAATGCCATCAGATTCTTCTTCCGCTGAAACTAGAAGATTAACCAAACCCCATAACACAGGAGCTCCACCGCCAGAACAAGAACACCTTCCATGCCCGCGCTGCGATTCTACTAACACTAAGTTCTGCTATTACAACAACTATAATTTTTCCCAGCCTCGTCATTTCTGTAAGTCTTGTCGCCGTTACTGGACCCACGGCGGCACCCTTCGTGACATTCCGGTTGGTGGTGGCACTCGGAAGAATGCTAAAAGATCACGCACCACTTCTAGTGGTTGTACTGTAGTAGGTCCTATGACGGCCACGACAGGTGACCATAACCTTCCATTACCGGCTACACCAGTACTGGTCCCACTTATGGGCAATCAAGCAACGTCTATACAGTTTGGCTGCGGTGGAGTTGATGGGAAGGGTAATGTGAGTGGCTCTAGTAGTAATTCTACAGTATCTGGTAGCTTTACTTCTTTGTTGAATACTCAGGGCCCTGGGTTTCTGGCATTGAGTGGGTTTGGGCTTGGACTTGGATCTGGGTTTGAAGATATGGGCTTTGGGCTTGCAAGAGGAGTCTGGCCTTTTCCCGGTGTGGGAGATGGTGGTGCTGGTGGTGTTGGTGGCAGTGGTGGTTCTGCTGGAGGATTGGGAAACACGTGGCAATTTGAGAGTGGTGACAATGGATTTGTAGGTGGGGATTGCTTTTCTTGGCCAGATCTTGCTATTTCAACTCCAGGAAACGGTCTTAAATAAGATATTGTTCTTTTAGTAGTTCTTGTTTTTTCTCTTATGGGTTTAGGAAAAAAAAATTTTAAAAACCTTGTTTGATGGGTTTAGTTAATGAATTACTACTTACTATGAAGTGTTGAGAGGATAATTAGGTTTGAAATTAGAAAGAAAAATATGTAACTCTTCTTTACTCTATTTCATGTGATTTTGTTAGTTTTATGTACCTCTTTTTGTGCACATGCCACCCTTTTCTTCTGGTCTCATTTCATGAATGGGTACAAATGGAATTTCCCGTATATTACAGTTTGTATTTAATATATAATTGACTGATTTGATTTTGGAGGCCCACATGTAAATTTTAATCCTTAGTATAATTTATAATGATTTGCTAGTTCAAGTGCAATCATTCTCATAGCATCACCCAATTTCTACTCTCCCATCCCAATGCATTACCTGCTCTACAGAATTCTGGAATTGGAGTTTCATATGGCAGGACCCACTAAGTTAGACCTCTAGAACCTCAGCCTAATGATTAATCAAATTGCAAAAATTAAAATTATGCTATTACTTTTATTTTGCAATTATTAAAGGAGCATGTACATTAATTATGGTGTCACTTTCATATAATCTATATTTATAATTATTTTAGAATACTATAGATTGAAAATAATTTAATTTTAATTTTTTATTCTATTAAAAAATTTAATATAATTTAAAATGGAAAATTGTATAAGTTATTTTTTTCATTTAAATTTGGCTAAAAATAAAATAAAACATCATTATTTAAAAATTTTAATTTAATTGGTTAGCTAATTTCCTATTATATAACGATCCCTATATGTAAGGTAAAAAAAAAACTAACGATTATGCCGTATTAATCCTATTTTATATACTTTTTACATGGAAGGAAAATAAATTTTTTTCTATTATATTCACTACCTTCTATACGTCGGTAATATATATGATAATTCCCTATTAAATTTTAGGGTGTTACAAATTTTTTTTTTTTTTAAATTTATGTGAATTAATTATTTCTTTTACATGTTTAGATTTTGATTTGATAGGAATAGAAAATAACAAGGAGATGACTACAATAAATTGAATTTTTTTTTCTGTGTAAACTAAAATCAAACCCATAAATTAAAAAAATTAAATCAAATCAATTCGATTCGGTTCGGTTCATTTGATTGAGTCGATTTTTTCAAATAGTGATCACCCCAATCCAAATGATGAGATATGGTATGGAAACATAGAATTTCCTTTTAAAATTCACAAGGAAAACTTCCTTTCCTAAGATAGCAGATATCTATTTACGTTAATTTTTTTTTTTTACCTATAAAATCAGTCCATCTTAGGTTGTCAAAACCATTGCAAATCATAGATTCATAACTAAGTCCTCGTTAAGATTCTCTATGGCTCATCCTATCTTCAGCATTTTAGCAGCTTTGTTGCTTATTATCGAGTTCCATGACTTTGCTGGTATGTTATATTATTTTCTTCTGAAAAATGTTATCATTTGTACAGGTTTTTAGAGTCTATTGGGTAAAAGTAACTGTTTCAGTAGCCATTAGTTGCACAGTTTTTCTCTACTTTCATCCTTACTTCTTATTAAGTCGCACAGTTTTTTCCAAATGCTAATTTTGTTGCCTGGTAAACCACCATTGGTGCTATGCAGGAGCAGAAATTGGTGTGACCTTCTCAAGACTAGCAGACAACTTTCCACCAGCACAAGTAGCTATGAACTTTGCTGAATCGAAAGGCTTCAAAAAAATTCGTCTTTACAAGCCCCATCACGATGCTTTACAAGCACTGAAAGGTCAGGGCTTACAAGTGATCTTAGGAGTTGGCGATGACGAAGTTGAAGCAGTAAGTAAATCCGCTGCACCGAAATGGGTCCGAGACAATGTTGTGCCATATGCAAATCAAATGACCATTATAGCCATAGCTATTGGACATGATCTAATCCCTGATAGTAAATTAGCAGCTTACGTTCTTCCTGCACTGCAAGCAATGAAACAAGCACTGGTAGATCATGGGCTTACTCTTATTTCCGTAACAACGCCATTTACATTAAATACACTTGTTACACATTTTCCTCCATCCCATTCAACTTTTGATCCAGAAAAGATTTATCTTATTAGACCCATTATCAAATTCTTGGCAACTCACAGTCCTCTTCTTTTATGTGATATTTACCCTTATGATGCTTATCTACTGGACTCACACCTTGTTAGTTTAGATTATACTCTGCTTAATACTACAAATGTTCAGGTTATAGATGGTCCATTCCAATATACCAATATGCTTGATGGTTTAGTAGATGCTTTTTACACTGCAATAGAAAAACTTGAAGCAGGAACTGTTAAGATCATTGTGAGTGAAACTGGGTGGCCGTTTTCTGAAGAAATATATGCTTCTGCTCAATATGCAAGAGCATATGCTTCAAATGTGTTCAAACGTGGACAAGCAAATACAGGAACACCGAAGAAACCTTTTTGGGCATTGGATGTTTTTGAATATAACTTGTTTTTTCAAAATAATGCTCCTGCAGATAAGAAACCATATGCTTTATTTTACCCTAACATGTCTGCCATATATAATTAGTTAATTAGGGTTTGTATTGGATATGTAAAAATCTTGTCAAATATTTATTTTCTAACTTATTGTGTGTAAGAACAAATGTGAAATATTTTATATATTTTAAGATTTACTGTTCGAAGTTTCATATTTTCCAAAAGAATGCCTTATAAAAATTACATTTTGCACACTCAAAATGTAAAAAGTTAATATTTCACAACATTTTGTTTCAACCCTTCAACTTTATTTTCTGACCATTCATCGGGGAAAAAGATAAAACAATAATACATTAAGAAATCTCTATTGATTGATTTGGTCTATGATGGAACATAAGTATTTATTAGAGACTTAAATATAGTTTATATATAAGACCTAAACTTATATTTTATGGACCAAATATTATATTTTGCATATAATCTAGTTAGAATTATTCCTAATCCTCCCCGCAACGCTCAATTGGCTACCAATCACTTCAACCATATATCCACTTATATTTCAAATCAATCAAAAAGATGTTTATGGTTATAACGAGTTATTTCTAACCATTCACTGAAAAAAATATAAAACAATAATAAATTAAAAAAAATCAAGTATATATCACTAAATGTGATAAATCTAAAATATTATTTCACTAATATTAAATCAAATATATATTGACAATCATAATGAGAATATGTTGTTCAATCTAACTTGGGAATTAAAATCCTATTATAGAAGTTTTTTCCTATCATACCATTATACATATGTTTACTTTTTTTAGAGAAAAAAAAATATTTATCTAATCAAATAAATTATATTTTCTTAGCTATTACAAATTTGTTCGTATCTTACTATAAACAATCTTTAGGATCACTATAAAGATGTATATATGAACGATTTCTTGACTTATGGTAATAAATTTTTGTTAATGGCAAGGACATAACATTTCCTTTTAACTCAGAGGGAGAAAAGAAAATGATTTTTCCTTCTCAAACATATATAGAGAGAGGTCAGCCCATCTTGTATTGTCAATATCATTACAAATCATAATCAAGTTCTTATGGTTATGGCTCACCCTATCTTTAGCCTTTTAGCAGCATTTTTGCTTAGTATTGAGCTCCTTGACTTTGCAGGTATGGTATATTATTATTTTTCTTAAAATTATTATTAAATTTTTTTATTAATTAGATTTTGATATCTAAACTTGTTAGCTCATATTCATGAAGACCATTTCAATGCCATATATTAAGCCAAATTTCATTGGGTTTTTTTAAGTACTTTTTAGTAATAATTTAAACCCATGTTGTTCAATTTTTTTTTTGAAAAAATTACAATACGGTCTTCGTGGTTTGTGAAATACAACTAGTGTGTTTTTATCTTTTAGAAAATAGACTAAAATTTCCGTATAGTTTACTTGTGTTAGACTATAATGTCATTCCATCTTATTTTTGTATCTTTTTTTTTAAATATCTTATAAAATGACGAAAATATACTTATTTTGTTTCTTCTTACCTTTGATATATTTTTAAAAATATAGGGATGAACTGATTGTTTTTTTCAAATCGTAGGGACCGTACTGTAATTTTTTTTATAATATACTAATAGTTTTCTTTAATTTGTGTATTTTTTCATTGACTTAATGAAAAGATGTAAAATTGGATCTAACAGCGTAAAGAAAGCAGAATACAAGAAAAAAATTAGTATATTGTTTAAAATATAGAATCGAATTAGTTGTATTTCAGAAATCACAGGGATCGTAGTGTAATTTTACTTTTTTTTTTTTCCCTTCGTATTTGCAAACTTAGTTAACTGAATTCATCTACTTGCGAACTATCATTTCTTTGTGCAGGAGCTCAAAATATTGGTGTTAATTATGGCAGAGTTGCTGACAATCTTCCCCTTCCAGATCAAGTAATATCTGTGTGCAAATCCAAGAACATTCAAAGAATTCGCCTTTATGACCCGAATCCTGATGCTTTAAAAGTACTAGAAAATTCAGGAATACAAGTCATTCTTGGAGTCGTGGACAATGATCTTCCAACATTAGCCGCAAATCCTGCATTTGCGACGACTTGGGTTCAAACCAATGTAGTCCCTTTTGCACCAACAGTAAATTTTCGATGCATAGCAGTAGGAAATGAGCTAATTCCCAGTAATTTAGCATCTTCAGTCCTTCCTGCAATGCAAGCCTTACAAAAAGCCTTAATTGCAGCTAACCTGACAATTCCTGTGTCAACTGCAATTTTCCAACAAACACTATCTGTATCTTACCCTCCATCAGCAGGATCCTGGAGTTCTGCTGCATCTCCTTATATGATACCTATAGCACAATTCCTGCAGTCTAACAAGTACCCTTTATTATGCAATGTCTACACATATTTTTCATATCAAAGCGATCCTGAACATATTAGGCTCGATTATGCCCTTATAAATACTACTGAAGTGATTGTGCAAGATGGGTCGTTAGGATATACAAATTTGCTAGATGCATCAGTTGATGCCATTTATGCAGCACTTGAGAAAGTTGGAGCTAATGCTGTTGAAATTATTGTAAGCGAAACAGGATGGCCTTCTGGAGGAGCAGATTCTGCAACTGCTATTAATGCACAAACTTATAATAATAATGTGATAGCCAGATTAAAAGCCAATGTGGGAACTCCAAAAAGGCCAGGAAAGGTGCTTGAGAGCTACATATTTGCTTTGTTTAATGAAGATCTCAAGTCTGTTGGGATTGAGCAGCATTTTGGACTGTTTTATCCTAATTTAACAGAGGTCTATCCCGTTAATTTCTAGCTCAAGATTAAAGCAACCAACATTGAAAAGATTGTCGTTGTTAGTTATTATTGGCTAGATTTTAGATTATCAAATTGTACACAGTTTGTCTGGCACTTGAAATAAAAGGGAAGAACAATTCTTTAATAAAAGATGATTGAATCGTCACTGAGACATTTTATCGAACTCCATGTATGCAGAGTTTTTAATCTGACTACTGCTATATTCTGCTGTGCATGTTACATATTTATGCTGTTCAAATGGCTCAAGCAAATTATTATAATGTTCAAATGGTTATATTTTATATCATATTAATTTTAAATTAGGTAGTTTATAATTTTTATTGTTTAAATGATATTTTAATGTTAAGAAATAGTTAAAAATATTAGAAGATATAAACAATTAAATGTTAACCAGATATAACAATTTTTATAAAAAAATATGTTATTTTTAATTTTTAAAATTCATCAGTTAAGTTAACAGTTTCAAGGTTTGATTTTTTTTTTTTAAGAAAATTTCAATGTTATATCTTGTAATGCCGTTATAATTGTAATACTGTTATAATTATGAGATCATAATAAATTCAGGTTCGAGTCCCCTTTCTTAATGTCTAAATGTAAAAAAAAAAAAAAATTCACTTTTATAGTGAATGATGAAATTGAAAAATTACAAAATTATTTCACCAAATTAATAAATTCAAAAATTTATTGTAAATTTTGAAAGTAGCTTTAAGTTACGAATTTATTTATAATTTTTTAAAATGGGTCTAATAACTGAAAAAAATCTAAACTAATTTTCGTCTTTTTTTGTAATTTTGAATGTTTACACTCATATTATAATAATATGTTATAATGATTAAATATTAAAAAAAATCTAAAAATTTAATAAAATTATCAATACAATAAGAAAGAAAAAATCAAATGTTGTAAATCCACTTTAATTCCAAAAGTGATAGTATTATTTGTAAGAAAGTATTATTAACTTATGTAAACATGTTCCTTTTTTGGGAATGATCAACATAAAATACTTTTATACTAATCTTTTTCTAAAAATTTATACGTGAATGCAAATTTTTATTAATCTTTAATATTGAAATTTATTATATTTTAATTATAAAGTTTAGCATTTATTTAGCACTTTTCGAATTTTCAAATTATAATCTTACTTTTAAATTTTTTTCTTCATTTATTTTGTGTCATATAATTATTATTTTCAGTTAATTTTTATTAAAATGAAATAAATTTTTTAACATAATATTAAATATTTGTCATTAATTATCATAATATATCATTTAAAATAAAAAATATTACAATCAAAATTTATAAAACATTTAACTAGATTTATCAAATTAAATTTGAATATTACAAGTTATAAAATTATTTATAGATAAATAAATTATATTAGGATTATAAATTAATTTTAATAAAAGAATTTAGATCTATTGTCAAATTATATATGCACTTACTATTAAATTATGTTTTGGTGTGTATATAATAATCTTAACTGAAATTATTAAACTAATAAATTTTGGCCCAAAAAAATCTTGAACTTAGGTCTTTCTAATAATTTTGATTAATTTTTTTAACAATTATGTATTGTAATTTACGGTCAGCAAGTGATATGTTATGGTGAGGATCCCACTAACGACCACATTAGCATAATAATAATGATTAATAGGCAAAGATCACAATTTGTTAAGAAAAAATTATTTCACAGTATCAATTATAGCAATTAAAACTGATATAGACAATAATAGCTTGAGTTGAATTGAATATTATTAAGCTCCAGTTTAACTCAAATAAAACATATTCAAACTTGAATTTCAATTCACAACTTATTTACAATTTACAATTAATAATTTAAAAATCTTTTATATACTTAAACTTGAGTTGAGTTCAACTTGTTAAATTTATCCAATGAATTTTCTTTTTTAAACTGAATCGAATCCGATCGGTTTGGCTCATTTACGGGCCTAGCAGCAAATAATTCTAAAATGTTCTCTAATAAGTAAATATTCACTATTGTCGCCCCTGCTTAGTAATTTCTATAAAATAGTCATCCAAAGGCGGGTCTTTTCCCTATTTCCCTCTCTAGGGTTTTAAATAGGGTTTTCAAATTTCTAAAACCCCCAAATCCAACTCAAACACACCAGATGCTGAAGCAAAAGCTACAACAAAACTCTTCTCACCGACGAAAATTTTGAATCAAAATCGCAAATGTCGTTTGCATTTTCAACTCCACAACAGCAACCCCAGTCACTGTTTCAATCTCAGCCGCAGCACTTTCAACAAAGCAGCCCTCTTTTCCCGCAACTGCAACAGCAGCAGCAGCAGCAATTCCTGCAGCAACAACAACAGCAACCGCAACAACAGCAGCAGCAGCAGCAGCAGCAGCAATTGTATCTTTTCACTAATGAGAAGGCTCCTGCGAATTACAGCACCAAGTGGGCTGATCTCCACCCCGATTCCCAGAAACTTCTACTCCAGATTGAGTATGTTTCTTTTTAGATATTTTTTTTGTTTCTTTTTTGCATTTTCTATTTTGAGTAAGTTGCTTGTTTCCGAGAAAATGTGGGAAAAGAATTAAAATTGTGGAATATATGAGTAAGTTGAGAATTCGGTTTGTTGGTTTGGTAGAGATGGAATTGTTTTGACTTCTTTTCCTTTTTTATTTTTTTTTTTTGAAGATTGTGAACTACTTAAAGTTAAAGTTTTCTATTTATTTCTTCTGCAAATAAATAGCAAATGTAGCTTAGTGCTTGTCGTCTTGATCAAAATTTTATAGATAAGTTTTATGTGGCATCGCACTTTTCAAGGAGATGAATTTGACTTTGACTTAGTTGATTTGGGATTTATGTGCCTCAGGCTGTTCTGTTTGTACCACCAAGATGTGGTTCTTGATTTTTTATTATTGCAATGCAATTCTTTTGAAAACAATTTAGTTGAAATTCAATTAATTTGATTGTTGGTTTGGTTTGGATATGAATTTCTTTTTTTTGTCTTTATTTTTTAAGATGTTCATGATTTTCCTGTATAGGGAGCGGATACTGGAATACAGGGATGAGAGCCAGAGGCTAGATCAGTGCAGTCGCCTTTATGATTCCTCAATATCTAATGAAGGGTTTGAATTTGATGCAGGTCATGTAATTCAGGTACTTCCGTTTTCTGTACCACTCATTGGTTTTTTATGCATTAAGATAAGTGAATTATATGTGTTTGTCTTTGAATTGTGTCATTTCTTTCTGCTGCTGCTTCATCTTCTTCTTCTTCTTTTGCTTCAATTTTGTTGGGTTTTTATTTTCTTGAACCTGTTTTTGTTATTGTAAACCTGGCTACATCATTTACGGTCCATCTATAATTCAAACCGCATGCTAGATAGAATTATTGGAAATTATAGTTGGGAAAGCAAGCAAGGACATTTTTAAGTCCATTTTGTTGTATTCCTTTGTCTAATCATATATTGAATATTTATAGAGTGAGATAGATGTACAGTGTGATATTGAACTTGATAACTTTATTTTCTGCTTGGAGTCTGTGGTAAGAAGTTTTTTAGTTGATTTCCCAACTGCTAAATCACTTCATACAATGTGATGTGAACAGAAGATTAAGGGGCACTGCGTCTGTTTGTATCAGAGATATTACTCTTTCACATTTCAAAGATAACTGTTTGATGACAAAAGCCATTTTATACTGTTAATTATGGTTGGTTCTCTGGTCATTTAACTACATGAGTGATACTTTTAAGCCATTAAACAGGAGCTTGGTGGGATCAGTACTGCCATGGAAAGACAGAAGGCTCTACTACAGGAGCTTATGTTCAATGTTAAAGACATGCTGAGGAACACAGAGATGGCTGTACGTTCTTTTATGATCCTACGCCCTAGGTTCTTTCACCCGAATGCTGGAGGTGCTTCAAATGCCACTGCACCATCCCAGCCTTCTGGAGCAACAGGGACACCAGGGTCTAGTAGTCAACCAACATCTACCTCCATTGTGCCAGTGTTTGATTTTTATAGTGGTCTCCCAAAGAAACCATCACAGTTTTTACAACAAACAGTTATCAGATTTGAGAAATATTTAGGTGAATGTCGCCAATGGATTGAAGAGTTAGAGCAACTTCTTCTCTTAGATTCGGGCAGGAACTCTTCCCAGCCTGGATCCTCATTATTGCTGTCTCTTCCAAAAGTTATGTCAAATGTGCATGACTTTTTTGTTCATGTGGCTTCTAAGGTAAAACAAGATGATTCTTTAAGTCTCAATCTTTCATAATGTATGGCATCCCATGTTGGTAATATCATATTAATAACTTCTATTTGCCTACATTGGCTGTTTGCATTCTGTGCTCAGTAAGTTTACATGTGAGCATGAGGTTTTGTCAGTGCTTATTATTGAAACTAACGTCTAACGTCTGGAAACAAATTCTTCAGTAACCAATAATAATGGAGATGGATGTTTTTCTAACCTGTGTACAAAAAAATTTCTTTTTTCTACTGTTACTAGATGGCTATAATGACATTTGTTTAAGTTCAGTTTACAGCTTGTCTCCACAAAGCTAAAATGCTGTGATTTTTCTTGACTAAAAAAAAGTTTGTAATACAGTTGAAATATATATCATATGATGATTTGGATATACACAAATGCATTTAACAAAATGATTCACGGCTTCAGTAATCATATTATTTTATGGTCTATATTATTAGTAGAGTTATTCTAATTTAGTCTAGGTTCTTGGTTTTGATTTACGTCATGTAAGGTTTTTCCTTGAACATGCATGCAAGCGTATTGCATGCACGAGCATGGAGTAAGTTGTTTAGGCTATGATTTTTTAGTGGAGTTATTTCTTCATGTTCCCTAGGTGGAGAGCATTCATCAATATATTGAATCTATGAAAACTGCCTATCTTGCTGATCAACGCCGTCGAGGGGATGTGAATGATCCGTTCCTTGAGGCCGATCGACGGGAAACAGCAAAACAAGAAGCTGCTGCTAAGCGAGTACATCCAACTTTGCATTTGCCTGCAAGTTCACAGCCATCAACGCAAGTTGTTGGGTTGTTTGCAAGCTCTGCAACTCCTGGAGCATCAACTGCTCCACAGACATCTGCAGCAACAGCATCAGCCTCTTCAGGAAGTGGGTTCTCTCTTTTCAGCACACCTTCTGCTGCAGCTGCTTCCCCTTTTTCATCATCTTCTCTATTTGCCACACCAGCAGCCTCTGCTCCAGTATCCTCCTTGTGGTCTTCTGCCATCCCACAGTCTTCACTATTTGGTTCATCATCAGCATCATTTCTTGGTGCTGCTTCAACTCCCTCTCTGTTCAGTGGTGCTGCTACAGCTTTTGGTTCTGCTGCTTCTGGTGGTGGTTCCCTATTTAGTACTCCGTTTGCATCAGGTTATTCTCATCCTGTATCGCAGCTTTTATTTTGCGTTAACACTAAATTTTTTTAGCAATGATGGCATATTTCCTGGCTGTACATTTGATTTTTTCCATGTTGCTCTTGGTATTTGGCAATCCCTTGTGTTACTGGTGGTAAACTTTCTTTCTTTATGTCAAAAAATTTCATGAAAAAAAAAAAAAAGAAAATTCGCCTTTGATTTACTTAATCATTTTATATGGTTCTGGTAAATATGGTTAATGTGCCTGTCTTTTGACCTCTCAATTACTTGGCATGCAATCCTTGGCTGCTGAACTTTGAGAGGTGGAAGCCATATGATGTATAGTTCCTAAATATTTTGAAAGCAGATGTTGTTTAGAAATCTCCATAAGTTTTTACTTGTTGACTTCCATATGTATTATATCATCAACACATGATGGTTGTGATCCAGTCTGGATTATCAGTTTCTTTTTGGGAATATTTCTCTATGCTCGTTGTCTGAATAATTTCTCATTTTTTTTTTCTTGGTGCTGCAACAGGATCTGGGGCTAGCTTCGGAACATCATCGGTGAGTAATTTGGTTTTGCAGCTTTCTGATTTATTTCTCAATGAATTAAGCTCTATCCTTTGTCTGCTAAATGTTTTTCCACCAACCACCATAGATAATCTCGCAACTATGTTTCTTTAGAAATTGATCAAGTGGAGGGTGTCAGAAAAGCAAAATATATCTGATTTATAGAGTGTTTAGCGGGTTCCCTTTGTTGACTTATGGAATGACCTACTGCAATGTTTCTCTAATTTTATCAATGAACTAATTTTTTCTTTTCCTATTTCTTTTTCTATGCCCTTACAGAAACCAAGGCCAAAAACTCGAACTGCCCGGCGCTAGTCCTATTGGGTTGAAGTGATCAAAATATTACAGATGACTGCATATTTGCCCTAACAATTTTCACAAAGATCCTTAAATTTAATGTCAGCCTTGATTTCTTTCCCCCAATACTGCCTTTTTTGCGGCTCCTTTTTATCTGAATACTCTTTCCGTGTCTAACAAAAACAGCTTCATGGTTCATATGCTGCTGCAACATAGCTTTCCAAATCAGATTCATCCATTTGGGCCAGCATAAAAGAGCTGCAAGTTCTGTGTTCTTGTAACATTGTACAACACATTTTCAACATTTGACGCATTCAGATATAGGGTAGTCTGAATAGAAATCTAACATGCTAAGACATCAAACATGTAGAATTTTTACCAATTGTTGCTTGAATTTTGCTTCCCTTGACTGTAAGTTTGATAATGTACTTGCAGCATTCAGCTATTGAGCTTCCTATTTGCTGGTATTTTCGCTTTTTTTTTCCCCAAAAGAAAGCTTTGAGGGGAGAGTGTGAGTTGATACGTTGTATGTATACAATCTTTTTCCAGGAATCATTGCATTCAAATATACCACAGATGAACTTCAATTATGATTGATGAAATTTAGCATAAATAAATTTCCGCCCGATATATACAAGTGAACTACAAAAACCAACATTTCTATGCTTTGGCTATTGAGCAGAGAAACCCCAAGTTAACTGCGTAGTGTTCATCTTCGATGTCGTTCAATGGTTATCCTTCTCAGGTAGACTTGATGGCCTATGTAGAATATAGACTTGCATCAAATTCATGTTCATTTGTAATTGATCCAATCATGTTTCCTTGTAGCTTATGCACTTCAGCTTGAGCTTCATCGGTCAATGGGTTTGATTGATCGTCAGAAGAGAACACATGAATATCACTCTTGGACTCAATCCAGCTTATTCCAGGGTCTTTTTCTAACATCAACCCTCTTATTTTCCTCCTCATTTCTGCAACATCATCCCATCGCTTGACGGAAGCATAAAGATTCGAAAGCAAAATATGTGTTGCACTGTCTTGTGGATCTAACCTTAACACTTGTTCTGCTGCATGAACTCCTATTTCCATATTTCTTTCCTTGACACAAGAGCTTAGCAAAGTTCTCCATAGTTTTAAATGCTCGTCACTATAGGTTGTTTCAGTAATAAGCTTTTCTGCCTCGTTTAGCAATCCTGCTCGACTTAATAAACTTACCATGCAACTATAATGCTTAGGGCCAGCAAAAATTCCATTTTTCTTCATATAATTCCACAAGAACTTCCCTTTTTCAACCCAGCCACTATGGCTGCAAGCAGACAGTAGAGACAAAAATGTTACTTGATCTGGGCTTATACCTTGCTCTAAGACTTCATTAAAGAGCATCATTGCCTCCTCTGCCATTCCGTGATGACTATATCCACCAATCATTGAATTCCAGCACTTCAAATCAGGTTTGAAAACTTGGGAGAATTTCAACTGTGCAGCTTGAAGATTGCCGTTTTTAGCATACATGTCTACAAGGCTTCCACAAACAGACATTTCAGCATCACACCCTGTCTTAAGGGCAAGGGTATGAATCATTTGTCCTTGCTTCAAAGTTGCAAGATCAGCACAGGCACTTAATGCTCCACTAATAGCAAAACTGTCACTCCTATGGCCTTCCTTGCACATTTTGCAAAATAATTTTATTGCAGTTTTCCCATCATCCAATCTGCAGTGACCCATAATCATTTCTGTCCACAGAACAACATCCTTATCTTTCATTAAATTGAAAACCACTCGAGCGGATTCAGTGTCACTGTTTCTGAAGTACGTTGACAATAGTGCAGTTCCTATGAAGACACTCTGCTGCAACCCTGCTTTGGTAACTTGGGCATGGAGAGGTTGCCCATAATTCGTAGCTGGAAATTCACTAGTTGCAGAAATAACAGTAGTAAAAGTATACTCATCTGGTTTAGAAATGGACAGTCTAAGCAACTTGACCAACAGCTCCATAGCTTTCTTCCCCTCTCCATTTTTTGCACACCAGGAAATCAGTGAATTCCATGATACTAAACTTGGGTTTTCAATTCTATGAAAGACACTAAATACAGCGTCAGAGTCGCCACAGCTGGAGTACATTTCAAGCAAGGCATTCTGCAAAGCTGGATCAGCTACTATATTTAAAACAATGGCTTGAGCATGAAGTACTCGTCCACAACTATAATCACCTGATTTACTAAAAGCATTCAATACCATAGAGTAAGTGAACTGGGTAGGAATAACACCAGACCTCACCATTGCACTGAATAGACGAAGACCTTCCTGTATCCTGTGATTCTTCAAGTACCCAGATATCATAGAATTCCACAAAACAACATCCTTGTCCACTACATTTTCAAAAACCTTACACGAGGAGTCCAAATCCCCACAATTTGAATAGGTTCCAAGCAATGACGTCTGAACACAAACATCATCCACAAACCCACATTTCAAAACTTGAGCATGAAGCAACGAGGCCAAAAGCCAATCCTCAAGCGAACAGCACACTTGCAGTAAGCTTGTGAAGGTTGCTCCATTAGGCTTAAGGCCTTGAATTCCCATATCTGAAAGTAACGTAAAGCTCAAATTCTCATAATTAGGATCTATAGAATATGCTGCAATGAGAACATTATACGAGATGCTATTTCTTTGAGGCATTTTGTCAAACAGCCGTTGCGCATCCAAACGAGAACCACAGTGCGCATACATGGCAATGAGGTTGTTGTTGAGATATGGACGTTGTGCATAGCTAATGCTGGTTGTGGTGGTTAGAATTAGAGCGTGGAGTTGACGCGCTCTTTTAAGAGAGGTGACGGTGGTGCACTTCTTTATCAAATTCTGTAAAGAGACTTCACTGAAGGGTAGCATTAAAAGACCAGAATTCTGTTTCCACTTCATCCGCCAAAATTGAACAGCTTTTCAAAGACATCAATACGCACCGCTTTTACCATTTCTGAGGAACTGAAGGTTCAAGCGCAACGTTTTATAGCCGTTTCGCAGCACCATCGCCGCAGGATGTTTTCAAACCCCTTTTTTGAAGCTGAAAGAGAAAATTTTCGCGGCAATAACCGGAAACCGAAAAATGCCTAATGATTTGAAATTCTCTCTTCTTTGCAATCTAATCAATGGTTCTATTCATCCGTACATCGTAAGTTTCTTGAATAAATCTTTTTTGTTTCAGGGGTCCCTTTTCTTGTTGAATTCAATAAGTAATCTGTTTAAAAATCTTAGCTTCTAATGGATCTGCAGGAGGCGGAAGTAATTTCTTTAACCACAGGCAAGGAGAAGTATCTTCTAATCTCTCTCTCACAGGTTTGGAGAGAAATTCAGCTTATGAAACAAGAACTTGATTATGATTCCGATGAAGTAAGTTTCTTTTCCCCTGTCTTTCTCTTCAGTTATTTTGAACTGAAATTTGGACTGGTTTGAACTTTCTTTTTTTGTTTTTTTTTTTGTAAATTTGTACCGTTGAACAGGAAGCGGCTTGTGAATCTGCTTGTGACAAGAAATTTTCTGGTGAATCAGAGCTGCATCATGAGGATCATAACTGTTTGTCCAAAATCCTAGCTGATTTAGTAAGCTTTCTCAAAATTCTCAGATTAGTTAATGGTAGTAGATGGAAGTTCAAAACCGAGTTTTAGCGTTAAAAGTGCACAGAGAGTGGATAATATGGGTTCTCTTGGTTAGTGCTATTATAGGTTTAGTCCGAGGTGTATTTTAATGACATTATTTACATATATATATTTTTTTTTGTAATGCAAATCTGCAAGACTTATATTGATACCGTGCTCTCTCTGCAATGTGTTTTTGGTGTTAGATTCTTGTTCTTTTCTCTGCTGATAATTGTGTTAAAGCTGTTCAGTTGGCTGGCACTTTTTTAGTTACTGTCGTATCTACTCTTTCCGAATTTGACTTTTTTTCTGTACTTTGTTCTCTTTTGTTCATTTGTTTATTTGTTTTGGCTTGCAGATATTTCTTTTGACAGTCGAGAGTCAATTTGTGCATCATCTGGTGGGCAACATTCTTGTTGTCATTTCTGAGTTTTTGATGGCATATGTAAGTTAATATTTACTTCCATGATGTTTTGTTGTTTGCAGCATGGGGCTTTTATTGTTTCATTTTCTTGATAAACATTTTGCAGGGAAGTGAGTGGGAGTCTTTCATTCATTCAGTGTTTATTTGTGTGGAGTTGGAAATTGCCAATGTGTCGTCTCACTCTCTGGCAGCTTCAACTAATGGAGCTGGGGACTCAAATTGTGATTCATCAAGTTTTGTTGTCTTAAAATCTAGACTGGAAAACGCTAACTGGTCTACAGCAGCTACAATTATTCGAGTTTTACGCAACACTTTAAAATATTTGAAGCAAGAAGATGATAACCAACTTCATAAAACATTCTTGGATTCTGTCAGTTCTTTTCTTTTGAGTGTACCTTGGGATTTCATGGATCAGATCCAAGTTGGTCATAGTGGTGGCACTAAAGGAAGCAATTCTGGGAATAGCCATTTTGTAAGTACTATATTTAGAAATGTTGATCAGAAGGAGACAGAGGTTGTGTTTCTTGGCAATTTTATTCAGTTTCTCTGTTCATTGGTTGAGCAAAGCTGTGCTGTAGAAACTGAGATTGTTTCCAAACATGATCATCCAGTTCTTTGTATAATCATCAGTTCCGTGCCTAAACTTTTCCATTGGTGCCTTGGCGAGCAAAGGAACTGTGTTGAAATGCCCATCTCTCAGTACTTCAGGCATAAGTTGTTGGTAAGGATATGCCATAGCTATTTGCTTCATGCATGCAGAAAATGGAAAAAAAGTCTTTGGATATATTGCTTAGGACAACCAGATTGATGTTTATAAAAGTAATCTGATTTGCTTAGACAAAAGATATAACAGGAATAATCCCCACTAAATCTCCTATCTTTTATTGGTTGATAGGGTCTCTGTCATTTTTTTGAAATCACATAAATTTTTCAGTATATGCCTTAAATAATGATCATTGATACCATAGCCGTTCTGTTGTCATATTTCTACATACCCATTTCAGTTACATTAGTATTCACTGAAACATGTTTTGCAGATGTTGATGCTGAGGCTTAGTCATCAGACTTGTCTAGGTTGCTCCACTCTCATTTCATGGTTGCAACTTCTTAATAATTATTTTGAAGAGCTCTTGTGGAAACCCATAATCGAACTTGAGTTTGGTCAGGATGAATTCATTGAAGGTTCTCCATTTATATTGAGTCTTTCTGATGGAGAAGTAAATGTAGTCAATTCTCATCACTTAAGAAGGTGGGCTATTCTCCTTTACCTGAGGTGTTGTTTTGGTTTGATCAGCTTGACAAGGGACAGTAATGAGAAATGCACATGTGGTACTTGTAACTCTTACTTGACTTTTGACTCAGGCTCAGACCTGAATTGTTGCGGTAGAAAGAAAGGTTGCTTAGAGCTTTACAAATGGCTTCAAGGACATCTTCCAACTGACGTGTTTATGGAC
The DNA here is from genome assembly GCA_948099535.1 of Jatropha multifida. Taxonomy (NCBI): domain Eukaryota; kingdom Viridiplantae; phylum Streptophyta; class Magnoliopsida; order Malpighiales; family Euphorbiaceae; genus Jatropha; species Jatropha multifida. The sequence goes on along the minus strand of CANUEX010044464.1, from coordinate 61,888 downwards.
CATGAAACTAATTTTGAAAAGTGTGTTGGCTTTGCCTTATCTTTTCTCCAGCTGTATATGCATGAGGTTTGTACTCGACCTTTCAGAAGCCAGGTGTGGTCAGTTCAACTCAACTAAAGTTTAATCTTAATCTAGTTCTGTTCAGCAATCGTGATCACTTTCCTGAAATTTGCTCTGTTTACATATTTAGAAAGGTCTAGAGCTGCTAAACCCTTCACATGACTTTTCATATCACGTCATCCTAGGAATGCCCCTCCTTTTCTTTTTTCTCTCCTACAGATTCAACTTGCTTGAACTTTGTGCTGGTGAATTTGATGGTACATGCTTAATTGCAAACCATCTCCATCACCCCTTTAACTTGTCTTCAATGCATGCCATTTTCACCTTCCTACTAATGTATTTTTATCTAATTCTTCCTCTTCTATCTCTATACATGCTTCTTAATATCCTCATCCCTGTCTTCTAATTCTGTTCAAAATGTCCCACAATCTTAAGGTTGTATTCATCTTGAAAATGTACTCAACCTCACGGCTTACTTGCTTTAGATGCTTGATGACTGGAGTTTTTTTTTTCCTATCACATACTCTTTTTACTTTCTATTCCATTTACTTGTTTCCTTAATATACAGGATGATGTATTGTTCAAGGTGCTTTTGCAACTGCTTAGCATTCAGTACTGTTTAGATCAACTGTAAGCACCAGACATTCCAGTTAGCTATATATAGTTGTTAAATCTGAAATGTATTGCTTTGGGAGTATAATGTTGGGTTATACTTGTATGCAGGTCAAAGGGAGGAAAATGGAAATTTGAGGATGTTAAAGAAGATTTTGCTTTTCACTTTTCAAGCATTTTCAATCCCGTATGCCTGTTCCATCTATTCCTTGCAGAGGCAAGTCTTAAGCATTCAGAAAGTTTGATATTTTTAAACTGCCAAACACTAACACAGACAAGGCTCTCGTGCCACAAGAATTTGATCAAACAATAACAATTTCAATTTTGTCATTTTGGGCTTAATGATCAAACTTTTACAAGATCACTTAAGTGAATCTTCTTCTCCTGCAGTTGCATTATGATCACCAGGTGCTTCTTGATTACCTTATTTCTAAAGATACAGGAATCAGCTCTGCAGAATATCTTTTAAGGTGTGTCTTTGAGTCACATTTAAGACATGCTAATCCTTTACCTTAACTTTTGAATGCTAAATTTTCAGCCCAACTTGTTTCAAATTAAGAGGTTGGTGCTTCTATATACCGGGTGCATTCAAACATTCTTGGCTTTATAATTTCTTGCCTAAGCTGGATTCTTTCTCTCATTACAGAACTCTGGCATATTTCTTATTTAGTTTTATTCACATGGGTCCTTGCAGGTGTTTGCGTATAGTGTGCAATTCATGGCAGTTGTTTGTAACATTTCCCATGCATGAGAAAGTTGTAAATCATTCATCTGGCAAGAAAAGAAAAATACTTTTGCATGGCTTTAATCTTCAAGTGGAAGCATCTTCTATACCCGTAAAATACATTCCCTCAGCAGTTGAAGAGAAAACCAAAGAAGACTTTAAATATAGCTGCAAGCATTTCCAAAACACAAGTCCTCTGTTCAAGAAAGCTGAAAATTGTTTGCTTTCATTAAAAGGTTCTATGGAAAATCTCCATCGAAAGAATTTGTTTCCATATAATCCTGAAGTTCTGTTGAAACGGTAATGTTATATTTTATTGTTATTCTTTTGTCTAATTAAGATCGAATTTCTTTGTGCTTCCGCTAAAGGATTTATTTTTCACTACTATTTCCTGCTTTTGCATAGTTTAGTAAGGCAGTCTTATTTTCACTTTAATCTTTTTTGCATTAATCTGGGAAAGGACTGCACCGCATTGTCCTTGAAATTGGTCAAAACCCATTGGAAATAGTATTGATAGCTTCTAAAAGAGCATACCTCATTCCAAGTTTATTGAATGTCCCTAAGGACCTGAGATAACTCGTTGGTAACTGCAGTTTCATTTGAAACTGCATCCATCCATATTTCATAGTGCCAGACTTATTATTTAAACATATAGAGTCATAATGTATCATGGTAATCTGTTTACATAATATGGCTACAGGTTCAGTACTCTAGTCGGCAGTTCCTGAAGAACAACAATATGACCGTATATCCTTTTATGTAATAATTTGAAGACTGAATTTTGAGACAATTCTTTTATTGTGCTGCTCCTTAACTGTTAAAAAAAAATGAAATTCTTTATTCATGGATTAACGTTCTAATGATCATTTCCTTTTGGCAGTTTAACAAAATTTCAGGAGCTATGTTTTGATTAAAAGAATATGGCTGGTCTTTTACTTCAGCTGCAGTAAAGTGTGCATCTTTTGCTTTAAAATCAAATAGCAAATCAGAATCCTATTGCTCTAACCGTTCTGGAGGCGTCATGGTATAGAATAAATGTAAAGCAAACTATTTACCAGAGTAGGTGGAAGGGCATGGCTGGAAGAGCGCTTCAGCACCTCTTGAGTTCTTCAATCAAAATGGTTGAGGGGTACTTGTTAAGTAGTGTCAACCATTTGACAATTTGATTGAAGCCCCGATTAAAAACTAGCTGCCTGATGGGATTATGTGATCGACTAGAGGTAATTTGTGTCCTGTGTAATCTATTTGTTTCAAATGTTCTTTTCCTCATGGTAAAGGAGAAAATTATTATGCCAGTTACTTAAAATCGGTTTTACTCTTCTGCTTATGCAGCACAACCGTCCCTTTTTAGATTCCATCATGAAACTAAAAATTAGAAAGAATAAAAAAGAAAAAAATAACAGCAAAAGAACTCAGAAACAAAAATTTCTCCGCCATCTAGCATCAGTAATGGAGGATCAGAATCTCTATTATGTCTTCTCCCTCTAATTTTGGTCCAGCCTACCTGAACTACTTTGGATACAACAGAATGATGAGATGAGACGACAGTTTGCTTTGCTATGCTCCTGAGGAACGTGGAGAGTGAATGGGTAAAGTGGAATGTTTTTGCAAGCGGAGACTTCTAGACACTGAATAAGACTTTTATTCTCAAACGAAGAAAGTGGAGATAGATTTTCTCATTCTTTCTTGCTGGGAACACACCGTTTTCACCCTTTTTTTTTCTCATTAAAAGCAGAAAGTGGAGGCATATATTCTCACGCTCTATTACTAATTTAATTACTCGACAAATTTGCCTGGTTTCTATTAAGCAAAAGCAGTGGTTAGTGGACATAAAAAGGAAATTTTGCTGAAGATTTGTATTGTTCAAAGAGGCCACTTGTGGCAGTTCTCCCCATCTGAGGTGGTTCTTTTCTCTCTCCCACTGAATTGTTTTTAGATTTGTTGTGCAATTTTTAATTTTCCATACAATTGGACAACTGATTTATTCATTTTTTTAATTAACTAGGATTTAATTTTGGCATCGTCAGCCATTTGAACAATCCTCCCCAACAGAGGTGATTCCTTTCTCTCACCCATTATGAATTATGTCTTAATTTATTGTATTATCTTGTTAATTAGGATTTAGTTTGACAACATGAAATAGCAATTACCAGGGAGAAATATGGCAGACACATAATTTATTCTTAGAAGTGAAATATGTATGTGTTTGTTATAATGCAATTAAACACAAAGAATTCAGTTTTAAAAGTCATATTTAAAATAATTATAATTATATTTCTTAAAATTAAACAGTTTTACATTAAAAAACAATGGCTTATTTTTCTTCTATTTTCAGCACAACAGCTCTAACTCTCTCCCATCTTCTTCCACAAGTTGGTATACCATCCTCATAGCAGCATACGTGACATCGCATCTCAACAAAAACGTGAAAAGTAATTTAAATTGGATGTTAAACATGTTTTAGTATTAAAAATTGTATTACTTGCTTCGATTTAGTACACTCATTCTGATAAAATGAATCTACAAATTAATTGAAGGTTGAGCAGTAAAGAATAAAAACTGGAATCAGATGAAATTGTATTGTTGATTTCAGTTTATTCATATTCTTATGAAGATTATTGTGTCCCAAGTTTTGTAAGAGAGTAAATGGAATTGGGTTGCATCAAATCATGTCAAACTATATCGGCCACTTTGTTTTTCAAAATTAGTGGCTTAAACGAATATTAGATGGAGAATTTAATTAAATATCTTCTTTCCCGAGGCATTATGGCCATTACAGCCCTTAATGCGTGATGAGAAACAGCCGATACAATTTATGCAACATTGATTCTTTGTGATTAGAGTTGATACATATCTAATTCTTTGTGATTTCCAATCGCCTGTATTATAATGGCGAATATTGTATTCGTAGTTTAACACGTAATTTCCATTAGATAATGGCCAACACGTAATATCTGCTGAAATTAAAAAATTATTGTTTTGACATTGTTTTTTTAACTTGGAATATTCTTCATTTTTCCAAAAATATTGATTAGACGAGACATATTTATGCTCATTGCAGGAGGGACTATCGCCCCCATTTGCTATATATGGCCAGCTTGTACTTTATATGATCAAGATGCTCCAATCAAAGGTGATTGATAGTACATGGAGGAGAAGAAGAGGCATTTTGTGTTAATCCATGGGGCCTGTCATGGAGCATGGTGTTGGTATAAGGTAGCAGCATTACTTAAATCATCTGGTCACAGAGTTACAGCTTTGGACCTCTCTGCTTCTGGAGTACAGCCCAAGCAGGCGAATGATATCTATTCATTCCTGGAATATTTTGAGCCATTTAATGAATTCATGATGTCTCTGCCACCAGAAGATAGAGTGATTCTGGTAGCACATAGTTTTGGTGGACTTGTTATATCTGTTGCAATGGAAAGGTTTCCTGAGAAAATTTCTGCTGGAGTATTTGCTGCAGCTTTTATGCCAGGTCCTGAACTCAATTGCACGGCTGTGAAAGAAGAGGTACTATTTTCTCCCTCCCAAGTCACCCTTCCTGTCTCTCTCTTACATACACACACGATACCCCATCCTCGGTTATCTCTGTAATCTAGAGGAAAAGAAGAAGGATGTGCTCTCAAATTGATAAAATCCTTGTAGCTATGAATATTTGCTAGTTTTCATTTGTTGCATATCATTTTATTCTAAGTATTAAATCCATTTTCAAATATCTCATGCTTGAGAGAGCCAATGGACACAAGATTGGTTTTGTTTTATAAATATTTCTTGTCCATAAATTAAGGCTACCTATTTTTCCTTTTAGCTTTGGTAATACTTGGATTATTTTATTATTTTCTTGTCCATAATCTAGTTTTGACGTGTGGTGACATCTATTTGTGGAAAATATACAGCTCAATGGACAACTCGGTTCATTCATGGACTCACAATATACATTTGATGATGGGCCAAGCAGTCCTCCAACCTCTATACTTTTTGGTCCCAACATCATGGAAACCAAGATGTACCAGCTCTCTCCACCTGAGGTAATAGCATTCTTTTGCCTGCTATTGATTATGTAAAAATATCATGCCATTTAATTAGATAGTTGATTTCTTCTTTTTATTTAATTAAGCAGGACCTAATTCTAGCTAAACTATTGATGAGACCTCACCCTCTCCGTGACAATGGAGGTACACAAAATGTAGTTCTCACTAAAGAGAAACATGGATTGGTTCCTCAAATTTTTCTTATTTGTGACCAAGATTACATGATAAAGGAGGATCAACAAAGGTGGATGATAAAAAACAATCCAACAGATGAGGTAATGGTTATTTCTGGTTCTGATCACATGGTCATGTTTTCAAAACCACAAGAATTGTGCTTTTGCCTCCGGGAGGTCGCCAAGAAATACTTCTGCATTCACACTTGCCTATTGGCACGTTTTGTTTTGCTGATGCAGCACAAAAAGGAACGATAACCTGGAAAATAATGTAATTTTTATGTTAACCATTGTCTGATAAAAATTTGTTGAACTGCTCTCATTAAAATCTGATTATATAATAATGGAATCCTAAAAATGCAGCTCAGCATCTTCTTCTGAGTATGTCAAGATGATTTTACCTGACCAGCTCTCTAAATTCTATTCTACCATTCTGTCATTCTGTCACTAGTTCTAGTTGGTAATGTTGTAGAACCTATTTACTTGAAGGAACTAACACTAACTGTAGAGTTGACCAGTTATGAAATGAGTTGATCATGTGTTACTTCTGCTTGTGCAAGACAATTCCCATGAATCCAAGTGCACCCAGAATTTACGACTCTCTCTTAAAATTATGAACGGCAATATCTACATATTGAAACAAAATTACTGCACCTAAATTTAAGAAGGAACAGTCGGTTTACTTTGCTTCACAATGAAGCACACAAACCAACTTTAGCATGATTGTCACATTTGCTTACGCAACAAGTGAGATCTTAAAATAAAGCTTTAAGTCAATCTTATTGGCCCTACAGTATTCAGTATAGGCATGGCGGCGACAAATCTTATTTGCTTTTTTGTCTGATTCAAGCTCACTATCGAAAGAGGTCATTTGGAACTTGGAATTAACGATTGTAGGCCCATTGTAGTGTATTTAGAATTCGAGAAATGTGATGGTTTCTTGGATATATATGCATAGCGTCATCTTGGAAAAGTACAGAGCTGGAATTCTGTGGGTTGAAAATATAGTCTAATTTGTTTTTCTTTTTAGAAGTTAACGAGACTTTTAATTAGAAGGTTCATGAATCAAATTCATCAAGTTCATCTTAGATGTATGGTACTGGGTATTACTTAGATAAAATGCATTTTATTAATTAAGTTTTCAAGTCTTTTTTGTAGGATCATGACCTGTGAAACACCTAAAGAGGCATGAGACAAGTTGAGAGAAGAATTTTAAAAAAGTGAGAGTTATGGCAGTAAAGTTGTTGACTCTAAAAAAAGAATTTGAAATGTTAAAAATAAAAGAAGGGGAAATAGAGAAATGGTGAAAGACTACTCTAGGATTATGCAATTGGTGAATCAGATAAGATTGTTCAGAGAAAAATTTGAAGATTCTAAAGTGATTGAAAAAATTCTGGTTACATTACTAAAAAAGTTTGAAGCCAAAATTTCAATCATTGAGGAGTCTTGCGATCTCAAAACTTTACCCATTGCTAAGCTCATTAGTAAGTTTCAAGCTCAAAAACAAATAACTTCCATGAGGAATGAAGAAGTTGGTGAAACTGCATTTCGAGTAAAGCATATAGGCAAGAGGTTTAACGGCAGAGATTCAAGGAAAGAAATACAACAATAAGTTTGGAAAATCCAAAGGAGAAAACTCTAGTTTTGGTGAATTTCAAAACAAAACCAAGTTTCCTCTTTGTTCTATTTGCAAAAGGACAAATCACCTTGAGAAGGATTGCTACTTCAAGGGAAAACCATTGTACCATTGCAACTTTTGTAATAGAAATGGACACTTAGAGAACTACTGTCGTGACAAATGAAGAAGTAGTCAAAATTTGCAGTAGCAACATCAACCTCAACAAGCAAATTTATTGGAGGAACATGATCAAAATAGTGAAGAAGGATGTTTTATGACCTCTCATCTTAGTCATAAGCACAACAAGTTCACTTGGCTCATTGACAGTGGCTGCACTAGCCATATGGCCAAGGAAGAATCAGTTTTCTCTTCACTGGACAAGACTTTTAAAGACAATGTCAAGTTGGCAGATAGAAGGAGAGTTAAAATTGAAGGAAAAGGTTCTATCATTATGAAAACTAAACAAGGTAACAACTTAATTTTAGATGTTTTGTTTGTTCCTTGTCTTGATCAAAACTTTTTGAGTGTGCACAAATGATGAGGAATCGTTACTCTCTTGAGTTCAAAAATACCTCTTGCACTATTTATGATCCTTATGGCTGTAAAATAGCTAAAGTCAAGGTGATTGACAATACTTTTCCATTGAGTTTGAAACATGAGAGTCATCATGCTCTGAGTTGTAGTTCTGATGAAACATGGATATTACATAAGAGATTTGGTCATTTCAACCTAAACTCATTAAAATTTATGCAAACTCATGGATATGCGCTTGATCTGCCTAAGATTTATATTAACGACAACATTTATGAGTCATGTCAGCTAGGGAAAATGCATAAACAAGCCTTTATTCCAATCAATCAGGCTTGGAGAGCAACAAAAAACTGCGGCTTGTGCATACTGATGTCTGTGGTCTCATTAGTATTCTATCGTTAAACCAAAGTAGATACTTTATTTTATTCATAGATGATTTTACTAGATTTACATGGGTTGATTTTCTCAGTTGCAAGTTAAAAGTTTTTTATGTATTCAAGAATTTCAAAGCCATGATTGAGAATCAAAGTGATAAGAAGTTGAAGATTTTGAGATTAGATAATTGGAAAGAATACTGCTCCAAAGAATTCATAGTTTTTCTGCAAAAATCAGGCATAAAGCATCAATTTTCAGTTAGCTATTCTCCTCAGCAGAATGGTGTAGCTGAGAGGAAGAATAGGACAGTTGTAGAAATGGTAAGGTATATGATAGCAGAAAAGAAATTGCCAAAGCAGTTTTGGGCTAAAGTAGTTTTTACTTTAGTATACCTCCTCAATAGATTACCCACCAGGATCTGTGAAAGGAATGACTCCATTTGAGACCTGGTATGAATCAAAACCTCCTCTTAAGCATTTAAAGGTTTTTGGTTTTATTTGTTATGTTCATGTTCTAGGTGTAAGGAGAAAGAAGTTAGATGAAAAAGTAGAAGTGCATTTGTTTTTTGGGGTATCACTCTAAAGGCTATAGAGTTTTCAATCTCAGCACTAAGAAAGTAGTTATTTGCAGAGATTTGATAGTTGATGAAATGACAATTTGGGACTGGGAAAGAGAAAAAATTAAGAAGGAATCGATTAAACTTGCAAAAATTAAAAGATCTAATGAAGTTGATCTTGTAGAATAAAATGATCTTGAGTCATCGATTCTCAAAACAAAGTCATTAGCAAAGGTATATGAAAGTTGCAACTTTGCAACTCAAGAATCCACTAGTTATCAAGAGGCTACAACACATGGAGAATGGAAGCAAGCCATGAAAAAAGAAATTGCAGCAATCGAGAAAATATGGGTTCTCACCTTCAAACCACAGGGTAGAAATGTGATTGGAGTGAAATGGGTGTTTAGAACCAAGTACAATGTTGATGGCATAGTCAACAAATACAAAGCAAGGTTAATTGTTAAAGGCCATGCTCAATTGGTAGGAGTGGACTATGGAGATACATTTGCTCCTGTGTCTAGACATGATACTATAAGATTATTATTAGCGCTTGCAGCACAAAAGAGATGGAAAGTGTTTCATTTAGATGTGAAAGTCTGCTTTTTTGAATGGCTTACTTGAGGAGGAGATTTACATTCATCAACCAAAAGGTTTTGTAGTGAAGGAAAGTGAAGACAAAGTTTACAAGCTTAATAAGACTTTATATGGTCTTAAACAGGCTCCTAGAGCTTAGTATGAAAGAGTTGACTCTTATTTACTCCTTTAAAGCTTCAAGGGGAGTGAAAATGAGACTACCCTGTACTACAAACATCTTGATGGTAAGAAGATTGTGATATCCATTTATGTGGATGACATACTTGTTACAGGAAGTGATATTAAGTTGCAAATTGAGTTTAAAAATCAAATTTAATTAGAATTTGAAATGTCTAATTTGGGATTGATGAAGTATTTTTTGGGTATGGAAGTTCACCAGAAATCTATCGGCATCTTTCTCACACAAAGGAAGTATGCTTAGGATGTTTTAAAGAAATTTAAAATGCAACATTGCAAAGGTGTTTCAACTCCTTTAGACCAGAATGTGAAGCTATCCATTGATGATGGAGAAGAAAAGGTGAATTCAACTGAATACAGAAGTTTAATTGGAAGTTTATTGTACCTTATTGCCACTAGACTTGATCTCATGTTTGCTGCTAGTTTACTCTCAAGATTCATGAACTCACCAAGCAAGAATCATTTTAATGCAACTATAAGAGTTCTAAAATATGTCAAGGCAACTTGCAATTATGGTATTTTTTTTATGTAGCAGGAAAGAAAGTAAAACTTGAAAGATTTGTTGATAGTGATTGGGCTGAAAGTGTGGATGACAGTAAGAGCACAAGTGGACACACTTTTTTTTTCGATTAGGACCATTCTCTTGGAATTCCAAGAAACAAGAGGTGGTTGTTCAGTCTACTGCAGAAGCTAAGTATGTTGCAATAGCTTCTGTAGCAAACCAAGTTATTTGGATTAGGAAGTTGTTGGATGATTTGGGACTGAGGCTAGTGTATCATACTGTGATTTTTTGTGACAATAAGCTAGCCATTGCCATTGCAAATAATTCAATTCAACATGGAATAACTAAGCATATTAAGGTAAAGTATCATTTTTTAAGAAAAGCCAAGAGAAATAAGGAGATAAAGTTGGTTCATTGCAAATCAGAAGATCAACTTGCTACTATTTTGACGAAAGCTTTACCTTATGGCAGATTCAAAGAATTGAAAATTTTTATTGGAATTTGCAAGGAAAGTCTCAAGGAGCAGTGTTAGAAGTTGATGAGACTTTTGATTAGAAGGGTCATGAATCAAAATAATCAAGTTCATCCTAGATACATGGTACTAAGTATTACTTAGATACAATGCATTTTATTAATTAAGTTTTCAAGTCTTTTAGTTTTGTGTATTGCTTTTATTGTAATTCTTATCAAGAAGTATCTATAAATAAATTTTTGTAAAGAAGAAAACATAAAGCAAATTTCAAGAATTTTGACCTTCTCTTGTCTTCTAGTCTCATTTTCTAAGTCTACTTTTTCATATATTCTTAATTTCAACAGTTTTTGCTCATTCTATATAGCAAGACTCAGCCAGACACAAGGAAGAGCAAAGTTGGTTTAACAGGATATGGAGGATAAGAAGCAGAGGCATTTTGTGTTGGTCCATGGAGCCTGTCATGGAGCATGGTGTTGGTATAAGGTTGCATCTTTGCTGAAATTGGCTGGTCACAAGATTACAGCTTTGGACATGGCTGCTTCTGGAAGAAACCCTAAGCAGGTGAAGGATGTACATTCTTTCTCTGAGTACTTTGAGCCATTGATGGAATTCCTGATGTCTCTGCCAGCAGAAGAGAAGGTGGTTCTTGTAGGTCACAGCATGGGTGGTCCTTGCATATCTGCTGCTATGGAAAGATTTCCTGAGAAAATTTCTGCTGGAGTATTTGTTGCAGCTTTTATGCCTGGCCCTGATCTCAGTTTCTTGACTATAAAAGCAGAGGTACCATTTTCTCTATCTCTCACACAAGCACACGCATACCAAATTGGTTGACATCCATACAATTATGCATTTGCTTCTGGTTTAATCAGGATTCTTGTGTTTCTAAATAATTTTTTAAACTAAAACTGTGTATTTGTTTCCTTCAAGAACTGCAAAATTTGGAATGGAACCATCTGTTCTTAGAAACCTTGAGAAGCAAACTAAATGGCAAGCAATAATTTGACAAGTTTGAGGAAGAAAAACGTGGTTAGACTATTAAGAAATCGACAAGAGTGTGGCTTGTGGGTCTTTCACATTGAATTTATCGACACAATTACGTAGTTGCAATAGAATAAAACTGCTGGCCATCACTTGAAACTTACCTCCATTGCCGTTTCATTTTCCATCGAGTCAGTTCACGACAAAAAAAAAACATTTCTTATCTAAGAGCATCGTATTGCATACGTCATTTTATCCTTTTTTTGGTGTACTGAGAATTCCAGAGGAGCAGTGCCATTGATGATGGATCCAGAAATTTGTGTAGTTGGATGGCAAAAAGACAGCAATTTTCCTAACCGGTGTAAACATGAAAGAGGATAGTGAAATATTGGTCCTTTTGAAAATGATCTCCTTTGGACAATTATGTTTCATGTTCGCATCAGTTGGGAAGATTGTCCCAAACCGCCTAATAAATACATATTAGTCATATATAATGAAAGAATTAGGCGTGTTAGTATTTAGTACAATTACTAGAAGATGAGATGCATAATTAGATAAAATTGATTCTAATCTCATTTCTGAATAGTGTTTTTCAAATCTCTTACTATTAAAAATAATTTTTTTGGTGCTAGGCCTTTTATTAAGAGGTTAGCTTTTGTATATCGATAAAGTTACTCCATTTGTAATTTAAAAATTATGGGTTCGAGCTATGAAAACATCATCTCTGCGTATCCAGAATAAATTATAATAATATAAACTTAAAAAAGTTAAATAGAAAACATAGAAAAGGATTAAATTTATGTAGTCTTATTTTTGGAAAAAAAAAAAAGATTAGATTAAACTAAATTAACAAACTATCTATAACAGAAATTATTTTAAATTAAAAGGTCAAAATATAAGTTTAATTTCAATTCAAATTTCACTAATTAATTAGTTTTAAATTTAAAACTCATCAAAACAAATACAAAATCAAACCTCTGATATATATCTAGTTCTGCAACAGCATGAAAAACAAGTTAATGACTATCTAGACCCAGAATTAACTTTTGACGATGGACTAAACAACCCTCCAACTGGTTTTCTGTTCGGACCCAAGGGCCTGTCAACTTTCTTGTATCAGCTCTCCCCCAACGAGGTAATACCAATACACTCCGAACCTGCTATTTACTTTCTCTTCTCTGTGTTATATGTGAACTTTTATTCTGCTATGTTCCGTTTGTTGAATTAACCAGGATCTTGTTCTAGCTACACTCTGTATGAGACCTTTCCCTGTCCGTGATCTTGGAGGTGCACAAAATGTGATGATCACCAAAGAGAAATATGGATCGGTTCCTCGAATTTACGTTGTGTGTGATCAAGATAAGATAGTATCGGAAGACCTGCAGAGATGGATGATAAAAAACAATCCGACGGATGAGATAATGGTTATTAATGGTTCTGATCATATGCCCATGTTTTCTAAACCACAAGAAATGTCCTCCTGCCTCCTGGAGATTGCCAAGAAATAGTATGAACGAATAGAAGAAAGCTTGCAAAATAAAGAATGTAATTTGGATATTAAAAAATAACATCTTTGAATAATATTATCAACTTATATATTTTTTTGCTTCGGATTGACAGGAAACTGTAGTGTTAACTTTTCGTGAAAATTATAAAAACATGTCACCTTAAAAATGATTTGAATCATATGATATATTCGTATTAATTTGCTGCATATAATAATTTTATTCTAATGTATATTTATGATTTATGAATTTTTATTTTTTTAGAAGATTAATAAAATTTAGCAATAAGCCAATCAAATATAGTGTTGTTAATCTTCTCAGTTATATATGAAATAGAAGACTATAGGTGTTTTGGCTAATTTGATAGTAGAAGAGCGCTATTTAATTCTAATTAGCAACATATTAGTCATAAATGCTGATAATTTTTTTTAGTATAATAAGGAGGTTTAATCTCCCTCCGTCAATATACCATAAGCGCTTTTGGCTTCACAGTAAAATGAATAACTCTCGAATATCCAACTTGTGTTTTTACCCTTACAAAGATTCAAGTCACTACCCCAATCAACACGTAATACAAATAATAATTTAATTATTATTGGTATGTATTAGAAATGGATATACACCCGCTATAAATAAGTATTATCTATTGTCTTTTGCATTTATTTATTTACTAGATTCATAACAAATACAAATGTAGCACGGTAAGACATAATCTAGTAATAAATGCATATGACCTAAAATAGTTCAGAGTTTGAATCTCCCTTCCCAAATACTCAAGACAAAAGAAAATAAACAAATACAAATGTAAAATTATTTCTAGACAAGTCTAACAAGAAACCATGACAAATTCTTTACACAATCAACAACAACTGCAAGAACTCTCTCTCTCTCTCTCGTTCTTTTATTTTTTTTTCTCTAGTTTGGTTTTTTCTATCTCAAGCTTCATTCCCTTATTTTCTTGTGACTCTGTCCCATGTTCTTTGATTTCTCCTTAAGTCTTCACACTCTTTCCTTCTAAATCCCATTCACAGTTTCTTTAGCTTCTCATTCTATAACAAATGGAGAAGATGAGCCTGGACTAGCAAATAGTGTAATGGTGCCATTACCCGCTCAAGAAGTTTCAGATAATGTGTCAAAAGAGGAGAAACAGTTTTGGGAGAAGCCCGATGGAGAAGGGTATAAACCGTGTTTGGATTTTAATATCAATTATAGAAAGGCTTCTTCAAGGATTTCAAAGAAGAAGAGGAGATTCTTGGTTGTAGTTGCTTCAGAAGGATTGAATCAACAAAGGAATCATATTGTTGATGTTGTTGTTATTGCAAGAATTCTTGAAACTGCTTTGATTTTGCCTATTTTGCAAGTTAATTTGATTTGGGATGATGATAATTAAGTAAAATAGTTTTTATTCAATTTGATATTTGGTTTGTCCTTGGCTGCAATTGCTATGATAAATTGCAGATTATTTAATTAATTTTCTTGATAACTGCCATTTCTGACTTGAATTTACATATAGATTCTGGAAAATGCATTTGTGTTTGTTTTTGTTCCTGAAAAGTCTTTATTTCTTGTTAATAATTCACTGTAATAAAACAGTGAGTTTTGATGATTTTAGAGGAGCTCGGAGTAAATTAACCAAGTTGATTTTGGTGGGATCCACTGTGATAGTATTATATTGTAAAATTCTAGCTGATTTTTCAATTAGGCTATAATATATCGAAGTTACCTAGTTGGGGTGCCCCAGGGATACTGCAGCAAGTGGTAAAGGTGGGGATGATTTTGTACCTTAGGCCCGTAATAACTTTGATTTTTTTTTTTGTGTCCTGCGTCCTCTCCCACAGCCTTGACAATGAACTGTCCTTTTCTCTATGGTCCAAATGGGATATTTTGGCATATACATTTGCTGAGAAACTAATCCAAAAATATAATTTTTTTATTAAAAAAAAAAGTTCTATTTGCGTACTGGAAATGCTCTTCAACTCTCTCTCTGTTTCTCCTGAACCAATCTCTTTTGTTCTGAAAACAACAGTCGATAGCCAAGAGAAAGTTTCCATTTTTAAAAATCCTAACAAATTCCAAAGATTTCCATCAGCCAAAGTAGCCTCTACGCAGAAGTTGCAGATTGCCGATGAAAACTTAAAGAAAAAAAGGCATTTTGTGCTAGTCCATGGAGCTTGTCATGGAGCTTGGTGCTGGTACAAGGTTTCAACTCTGTTAAAATCACAAGGCCATAGCGTTACAGCTCTAGATATGGCTGCCTCTGGCGTGCATCCAAAGCAAGTACACGAGCTTCGCTCTTTTTCCGATTACTTTGAGCCGTTATTGACATTCATGGCGTCTCTGCCAGTAGAAGAGAAGGTGATTATAGTTGCGCATAGCATTAGTGGAATTGGTCTTTCTATTGCTATGGAAAAATTTCCTGAGAAAATTTCTGCTGGAGTCTTTGCTGCTGCTACCATGCCTGGTCCTGATTTTAGTTACAAAACTATAGCACAGAAGGTACTATTTTGCCTTGCCTTGCCTTGCCTTTTGCTTATGGTTTTAAATTCCACTCTTCAAACTCAAATAGATGATGGTGCTTCTTCTAAGTTGCAATTCTAGTACATTGGGATTTTGTAATAATTGTTGATTGATTGTAAAAATTTACAGTATTCTAAAGCATCCATGGCTTCGTCTATGGACACTAAATATGTATTTGGCAATGGGCCTAATAATCCTCCAACTGCTGTACTACTTGGCCCCAACTATTTGGCATGCAACTATTACCGCTTTTCTTCGCCTGAGGTAACAATCCAATATTACATTTTTTACGACCAGGGTCTGTTTTAGTAACTGTTAGATGATAACTGTTTGATGCAGAATTTGGCACTGGCAACGTTGTTGCTGAGACCTTTTCCTGTGTATAGTAAACCAGCAGCTCAAAATGAAATTGTAATTACTAAGGAGAGGTTTGGATCTGTCAGTAGAATCTTCATAGTGTGTGATGAGGAAAATGATGATGTGCAAAGATGGATGATTAAAAATAATCCTCCAGCTGAGGTAAAGGTAATTTCTGGCTCTGATCATATGGTCATGTTTTCTAAACCTCAAGATTTGTGTTCTTGCCTACTTGAGATTGGAGATAAATACTATTGATTTTACCATTTGTTGTTATGTTATGAATAGGAAATTCTCTCTATCTAATAAAAAAGAAATTAAACAGTTGTTAGCTGTTTTAATATCGTAAAATTATTCAAACAGTCGGTAGCTGTTTAAATGTTACAGAAAACTTTTTATAAAATGCTATTTTAATTTTTAAAAATTAATTTAAATGTTATATTATCGAATATTATAAAAATAATATTTTAAAAAATATTAAAAATTATTTAAAAAGATATTACAAAAACACAACCTTAAATCTGCATAATTTCACAAATAATGAAAATTTAAGTAGCTTGGATAATAATGAACACAGCCTACGGTGACGTATGAATATTTTATAATAATAATAATTTGACCAATTAGATATATTTAAGCAAATTTATGTGCTATATCTAGTAAATGTTGGGGCAGTTGCCGTGGATTGGAAGCCATTGGCATATGATCTGAACCGTTTATCTCAATCACATCTTGGATCCCACTGCACTGAATGACCCAGCGTTGGAAGTCCACTGGTATCACTTTGTCACCGTCGCAGATGATATCAACTCTATTAACAGATCCATATTTTTCATTGGTAAACTTTTTGGCCTTAATTAAATATGCTACGAAAAATGATGATGGTCTATATAAAATTTTCCCCAGCGCAAGATCCTTCAATCATGCATTAAAAACATTATTAAGATAACGAAATTGAGTATTAAATTATTAAAAACCATTAATCAATATTATTATAATATAATGTAAATACTTAAAATCAAGTAATTAATGTAATTCTATATGTACCTCAATGGGGCTCTGATTAAAGGTCATAGAGGCCATTGGGACCAAAGTGTGCCCATGCAATTGGTCCATTGCTTTTTTCTTCCCATGAGATTTGATTATCAACTCCTGAGTCTTCTGGGGCTCTCTCATATAGCTTTTTATTAAGAAAGAATACAACTTAAAAACGATAATTCGGTGCAAGAAACATTACACATCAATGTATTCTGGATAGATATGGGAACGGATCAAGTATCCACTGAAAATGCACTATTTGAATCCGATATAAATAGTAAAATACTATTTGAATCCGTTCTAAACCAATTTATTTACTATCCAAATTTGTTAAAATCGGATCGAATTGAATCGGGTACCCGTTGGATCTAGTAAAATTACCATCCCTAATTCTGAAAAGGACTGAGGCAGACAACCTTCTTCCTATTTTTGCAGAGAGATTGATCATAAAAAAAAAAATTACTCTGTTACGTTATATAGTAGTATATGCAGACAACCTTCGGCAAAACTGCTGTTACAAAAATAGCAACAGAAATCTTTTGTGGATATTTCTCCATAGCCAAAGCTAGATTCATGCCTCCTAAGCTATGACCCACTAATTTCACCTTCTCATTTTCTTCTAATAAGGCTATAAATTCCATTAGAGGCTCATTATACTCATTAAATGTATGAACCTCTTGGAATGCCTTAGGGTGCATCCCTGAAGCTGCCATGTCTAGCACCGTGACTCGGTGGCCTGCCGCCTCAAGGCGGGGCTTGACCTTGTACCAAACCCAACCTCCTAAACAACGAATGGTTTTCCAAGAGCTTGTAATGTATAAATTAATCGCATACAAAACATGTAAGGTCGGATTTTATCTTTTCGGATAGTCAACATCTTGTTTATGTTTTGAATTCTAATTCCATAGGTTGTTCTATGTTTGGTATGGTTTTTGAGGATTGCGAAATTCTTAACTGTAATAATAATATTATTGTTCGTTAACTTAAAGAGACAAGCACATACTTTAATCTAAGCATCCTATCCGTCTCAAACTCCAGATTCCATTCCTGATTATATTCCGTCTTTATTTTTATAATAAAATTGGTATAACATTTCAAAAAGGAAAAATTAACACAATCTAGAAAAAAATGATTAAATTTCTTTTTGTTTTTACCATTGAGATGATAAAATAGAATTGTAATGCTATTGCATATAAAAAATAAACCTTGAAATAAATATTATTATAAATAAAATAATTTCACATTTTTCATTTACTCAATTTTGTTAAAATTTCTAATATTATTGTTACCAAATTTAATTCGGGTGTATACATACAATATTTTAAAGGTAGATCTAAAAAATAATTAAACTTCCAACATAATTAATCCTCTTTACAAAATTTCACGAAAATAGTTGAGAAGTATATTATTTATTCTCCTCCTGAATAGTCATCACTGGCGGCTATCAACAATTCTTCTTCTTCTTCTTCATTGTACATATACACGGTTTTTTTACTAAGAAAATATCCATTAAGCTATAAACCAGAGGGATTTAGTTGATTGTTCTTTTCACTTGTGTGAATAGTGGGAGATCGATAGAAATAATGAAAGCAGTTTGTTTTTCGCAAGTGGATTGCCGAGAAAGCAGTTTGTTTCTCGTGGATCGCAGACAAAGCAGTTAAATGGCTTCATGTAGCCTACAATCCTAATCGGTTTCAATACCTCATAAACTAAACTCGTGCTGACAGAGTTCAGAGTGATATTTCATCTTTAACATGTTATTTCAGTTCATTAGACCTTCCGATGAATAAAAATATATTAGAGAGAATAGATGAGAAAGATATTACGGCAGCAAATCTTTGACAAAAGCTAAATTAAAATATAATACTTTAGCAGTATTATATGATACAAACACAAAGGTATTACAATATCTAATGATACCAACACAAGCTTTTATTATAATGACCCTAATTAATATTTAATAGTATTAGCATATAATAATATTAAACAAAGGCTCTCTAAATAGTTTTAAGCGTGTTTATCAGCAATTTGAGAGAGACAGTCACACAGTTGCTGTGGTTTGCAAAACATAGGCATGTGATCTACTCCTTCCATCCTGATCACTTCTTCGACTGCAGTATTATTTTCAATCATCCATTCTTGAAATTCTTTAGGTATTCCCTTGTCTTCTTCGCATATAATATACACTTTTTTAACAGATCCATATCCTTCACTTGAGAATTTTTTTGCCGTTGACAAATCATGTAGAAACAACGATGATGGCCTTACCAAAGTCTTAGCCAACTCAAGATCCTTCAAGAACATGCAAATTTTGAAATGTGATTAGATTTTTTGGCCTTTATAAAAGATATGGATAGAAGAAAACATGGACTCGTAACATGAAAGCAAAAGAAAGAAAGATAAGACAAAAAGAAGAAATACCTCTATCGGTGTTAGCTGATAGAGCTTGGAGGATAAGAATTTGTGGCCGAAAGACATTGTAGAAAGATGCGATAAGGAGGTGCTATAGGGCAGGAATTGTGTGTCCAACCATGCCTCACTTGGGGTCCTTTCATTGTACTGTATTTAATCAAGAAACAAACGTACGACGAGCTCAAACATATGAGAAACCTAGCTCCGTTTTTTTTTCTTTTAAATCCTATTAAGATTGAAAATAAGATTTAGCTTCCTTTTTCAAAAAATATATGCAACAAGAATTTCTTGTCTGTCTAATGAAAATGGGATAGAAAGTTAAAATCCTAACAATTCCGACGCCTTCTAAGCATGCCAGTTAATGAAACACGTATACCTTTTGCAGGACAAACGATGGCTGGTGGACTGAATCCGGCAAGAAAGCAGTCAAGAAAACAGCAACAGAAATCTTTTCTGGAAATTTTTCCATTGCAAGAGCCAAATTAAGACCACCAAGGCTGTGACCAACAAGTATAACCCTTTCATCTGATTGTAGTGAAGCCAGAAACTCTAACAAAGGCTTTGAGTAATCACCAATTGTGTGAATTTCTTGAATTGCCTTCATGTGGATGCCGGAAGCAGCCAGGTCAAGCGCCGTGACACGGTGGCCAGCGGATTCAAGGAGTGGCTTCAATTTGTACCAGCACCAAGCTCCATGACCTGCACCGTGGACTAGAACAAAATGTTTTTGTTTCTCGGAACCTGCCATCTTTAATCGCTTAATGTGTAGTCTAAGGTCGCCATTTTCATTACATTTATAGTAATATGTAAAGTGGGTTTTCAAAAGAAAACTGTCAGGAAATTGTAATTCCACTGTCTGAACATTTTTTCCACGAGGCAACAGTTACCTCTAATTAAATTTTCTTGATACAGTTTTATGAGTAAAAAATCAAAATTGAAAATTAGTTGGTGGTAGTTGTTGTTTGCTTTCCAAATTGATCAGGTGGGATTTGATATCTTCAACCTACCAGCCACAACTTATAACACTAAGTCAGTGACTAAAAAGTAAAAACATTAATTGATTTTTGGAGGAATTCAATTACTGAATTTCCTACAAAAATTGATTTGGATAAGTAAGAATTGCACGTTACAGAAACATTTTGATTATTAATTTTTTCATTCCTTTTTTTTCTTAGTTATTGCAATATAATCAGGTCTAAATTGTTGGATGCAAGTTTCAAGATGTGATTATTAATCCGGAGAAAACAATTTTAATAACATAAAAACAAAAAAAAAGAAAAAGGACAGAAAGAAAGACCTCAATCGGTGTTAGCTGATGGAGATTGAAGGATAAGAATTTGGGGCCCAAAAACTTTGTCAAAAGTGGCAAAGAGCCGCTGTAGAGCAGGAATTGTGTGTCCAGCCATACCTCATTTGGGGTCCTCTCTATGTACTGTACTTGAGAAACAAACATAAATGATAAGCTCAAATTTTACTATAAAAACAGAAAATGTCTCTGCTGATTTATGGAGTTTGATACTCTATGTGGAGACTTCTGTCCGAAATTTAGGCCACCGAGGCTGTGACCGACAAGTGTAACCCTTTCTTCTGATCGTAGTGAAGCCAAAAACTCTAACAAAGGCTTCGAGTAATCACCAATTGTCTGAATTTCTTGAATTGCCTTCATGTGGACGCCGGAAGCCGCCAAGTCAAGCGCTGTGACACGGTGGCCAGCGGATTCAAGGAGTGTCTTCAACTTGTACCAGCACCAAGCCCCATGGCATGCACCATGGCTTCAACTCTTCCTAACGGTTTATCTTCTTTTCTGTTGCATTGTATTGGAGGAGTTAGTGTTTATTGCTTGTTCCTCTTTTTTCAAAATAAAATAAAATAAATAGCCACTAAGATTTTGTTAGGAAAACTTTCCATGGGTAGAGGAATGCGGTAAATCATTAATTATACCACCAATTTTGCGACTTGTAACAATCGCATCCTAAAATGAAATCGCATAGACACTCTAATTTCAAATTTATGTAAAAATTATATTTTAATTACAAATTCAGTCAAAATTGATAATAAAATATAATAAATATAGGACCCATAAAAGTTAAGAAACACAAGTTGGGTTGGCATGTTCAAAACGGTGTTGTTTTGACTTGTTATAACCTAACCTTAATTCTTCTAAAGCTTGTCTTCTTCAACTATTCCTTTCTCTGTCTCTCTACTCATCAAACCACTGCAAATCTTCCACAAAACCAATATCATACCCTCCAATATTTATGTTTGCACTGTAAATTTTGAAATTTTTAAACAAAATTCTTTGCTTCTTATAATTAGCAAATCAAAATTAAACAAATGAGATCAAAATTTAGGATCATAACTTCACAATGCTACTAATACAATAACCTAACCATTCTCTAGTTGCTTCTCTTTGACTCTTTCAGATCCTTTTAGAACAATGAAACAAGCTACAAAGTAATAATGAAACAACATTGTAAATTTTGAAATCTTTCACAGTGCAGTCTCTCTCTCTCTTCCTTCGGTTTCTTTTTTCTCTACAGTCTCTGAACTCTCTGCACCTCCACCGACGCTACCGCCGCTACTGCCATTGCTACCCAATTTTCGATTCATAAACTTGTTCATGAATTCGTTACTTTTTTTTTCTACAAATTACAAAAAAAAAAAAAATTCAAATTGGAGCAACCCACGAGCCAAAATAACAGTCACTCAAATACCTCCCTAAATCAGTAAGCTCCATTCCATTCAAAAAGAAAAATCATAATCTGAGAAAAACCATAAACCAAATTCAAGAAAAGAAATATAAAGGCTGAAAATTCACCTCTTCAACAACACCCTTTTGCCTTGCAGAAGCAATGCTCGTAAACTTTGACAAAAGTGAAGAAGAACTATGGTAGAGAGAGAGAGAGAGAGAGAGAGAGAGAGAGAGGAAGCGTCGAAGAAGAAGAGAGAATTAGGTTTGTTTTAGAACAAAACAAAACGGCAGCGTTTAGATTAAAGGTTGTTAACTAAAGTTAGGTTAGTTAACTTTTATGGGTCCCACATTTATTATATTTTAATATTAATTTTGACTGGATTTATAATTAGGGTGTAATTTTTCATTTTAGAGTGTAATTGTTACAAGTGCCAAAGTTGAGAGTATATTTGATGGTTTACCGGAGAAATGCCCATGTCTCCATAACTATGACCCACTAATATCAACTTCTCTTCTTCTTCTTGTTCAGGCAAGGAGGTCACAAAGATGCAGAGCTGTGACTCGATGACCAGCTGCCTTGAGCATCTCAACAGTCTTGGATCAGCACCAGGCTCCATGGCAAATACCATGAACCAAAACAAAGTGCTTTGATTTCTCCACGTTCTTTCTCCTTATCTCTTGGTAGCGTCTATGATTATATCACAGTTGGCCTCGCCGTCTGCAGATTTAATTATTGTAGGGTAATTCAAAATAGGGCAGCCGTATATTTTCTTTCCTTTTCACATCAACTGTGGTAGTTTTTTATTTCAAATATCTGTTACATATCTCTCTCGTGAAGAAAAAGAAAAAACTATCAAATCATAAACAAGGAAAAGAATAAATAAAGTATACAATAGTAAATAATATTCTAACTGCATCTCTAATACTTGATTGCAATTTCTCGAAAAATTTCGCAGAGTTCTTGTGTTTTAGAGAGCATGACCATATGGTCAGCTCCATCAATAAATTTCACTTCATCAGGTGGGCTGCTTTCAATCATCCATTGTACAAATTCCTCTTTCATCACTCTATCTTCTCCGCACACTACAAAAACCCTTTTTATGGATCCATATTTGGCTTCACTTAGCAGAGATTCTTTGGCTAAATCTTCTAAGAAAAATTTGAAGGGCCTGATTACCATTTTGGCTAATTCCAAATCCTGCCCGAGATAAAAGAATTAATCAATTATATATATATGTGTGTGCGCGAGATTGTGAAAGGCACAGTTTATAGCTTTAGACACTTGCCTCTGGTTGGCAATTGTGATACATCATAGTTTCCAAATATTTAGGCCCAAAAAGAGCTGATGTTGGTCGGTTGTCTTGGCCTTCCTCGAAAGTTAATTGACAATCCAGAAGTGATTCTGCTGGTGTTCTCTTGAAAAACTGTTTAACAAAAAGAGAATCAAAGAAAAATATATAATTGTATCAGTCCGATAGATTTTCAATAATCCAAAAAAATTAATGAAAAAAGATAAAGAATTTTTACTTCTAGTACTAAAGTTGCAGGTGGATCAATAGAATTTGGCAAATATGCAGTTACAAAAACTGCAACCGAAATTTTCTCTGGAAAATTCTCCATTGCTAAAGACAAAGCAAGGCCACCATAGCTATGACCAACTAAGATAACTTTTTCTTCTCGAGGAAGAGAAGCCATGAATTCGAATAATGGTTGAATATAATCAGAAAAGAAGCTGAGGTCTTCTATTTGCTTAGTGTTGATACCGGAAGCCCCAAGATCTAAAGGAGTGACTCGTTGGCCAGCTAATTTTAGAAGAGGCACAAGCTTGTACCAGCACCAAGCACCATGGCAAGATCCATGAACCAATACGAAGTGTTTGTTGTTAGTCTCCATTCCTAGCTAGATATTTTTATGTTGTCTTAAAGATTTAATTTTTTTTCTTCTTGATTGAAGTCGAATCATAGAACCTAAGGCACTTGCATAAATAAAGAGGTTAGAGGTTCTAGTCTAGAAGTATATGTAATATATATATAGGTTAGAGGCTATAAGTATATATAATATCTACTGGGCTCAACTTTCAATTTTATCCCAACTTTGAAATAATTATAATTCTACTCCAAATCAATTTTTGTATTACACGCATCCTCAATTTATCAGACTAATTGACATAAAGTTGAGGTGTCTAAGTTGTTCATTTAGTGAAGTACAGCAGTAAACATAATGCTTTTTTTTTTTCTCTCCATCCTTCTATTCTTTTTCTCTCACTTTGTCTTCTGTGTCTTAACTTTCAAACCACTTAGTCAGCTTTCCATGTGAGGAATTCCTAACTCTTTGTCACTATCGAACAGAACACATGGAGGGATTGATTTTTGTCTTACAATAATTGCTTTCTTACTTTCCTTCCTTTCGAAAGGTGTGGAATTTATTGGAATATTTTTCTAAAAGAATAGAAAAATCATATCAACTGATATTCCAACATTTGAAATTGAAACCAAAAGAATAGAGAAATTCTCATTAAGACCTCAAAATTTTTTTTTAAGTAAATTTGTCTGCAATATCCAATAAACATTGGCAAAGTTCTTTAGGTTTAGAGAGCATAACCATATCGGCAGCTTCACTAATAACTTTCACTTCATTTGGTGGGCTATTTGCAATCAACCACTTCTGAAATCCCTCCTTCATCACCACATCTCCTTCACAGAACACAAAAATCCGGTTTACCGATCCGAATTTCGCTTGGGTTAACTCAGACTCCTTGCTCAAATCATCCCCAAAAACCCCAGTAGGTCTTACCAGCATTTTGCCTAACTCCAAGTCCTGTATCAATCATTGGCATCTCAATTTTTAGTAATTAAAATGATTGAAAAAGGCCTTTTTTTTTGGTAAATGATTAAAAAACCATTTGGTATTAGGAAACTTTCCTCCTGTGGACATTGCAAATAGAACATGTTGGTCAGGTGCTCTGGCCCAAAGGAAGAGAAAGTAAGTGGGTTTTCTATGCCATGAGTGAAATAGACCTGACAAAATAGGGGGTCCATTGGAGACCACTTGAAGAACAGGTTTCAAAACACAATCACCAGTTTACTCAAAACGAAAAAAAAACTGCCTCAAAAGCTATTATTGAATAGATCCTACGCGAAACTTGTACGATAGTGGTCAGCTTTCAAATTACCATTAATTGATATATCAGCAAGAAAAAAATATCTTTTGACCAAACTCAATACTATAGATACATATCAGGAAATGTACTTCTCCTGTGAGAGTTGCAGGTGGGTTTCTACAGTTAGGCATAAATGCTGTGACAAAAACTGCTACCAAGATCTTCTCAGGAAATTTCTCCATAACTAAAGAAATGCTAAACCCACCAAAGCTATGACCAAGCAAAATAATCTTCTCATCTGAAGAAAGTGAGGCCATGACCTCCATTAGTGGTTTCACATATTCAGAAAGGAAGTTATCTCTTCTAGTTGCTTAGGATTGACCCCACAAGCACCAAGGTCCAAAGCATTGACTTGGTGACCAGCTGACTTTAGCAAGCTAGGGCACTAACTTGTACCAGCACCAAGCTCCATGACAAGCTCAATGCACTAAAACAAAGTGCTTCTTTCCCTTTTTCTCCATTTCTAGTCTTAGTTAATTATAAGTTGCAATAATTGTTAATTTCAAGAACAATTTTTATAGTCAACTGCTCAGTTGCCAGCCAAAGAATTGTAATCTTCTTTTAAAAAAAAGGTTTAGTTCATTTATGATTCCATTTTCTTTTAGCTTTGATTCCTTTATTTTCATATTTTGTCCTATTGCCGTCTCTAGCCATCACACACCATCTTAATATTATTAATTATTATTTTTTATTTATTAGGAGGTCTAATAGGCTATATAATTAACACGAGGCAGTACTCCTTTCTTTAGTTCACCAAATTGGTAAGAACTATTGTGACCAAAAGGACTCGAAATTGACATATTCTACTCCTCGAACTAGTGAAAAGTTCAACTAAACCATCACTTGATCTACAATATTATTAGTTATTAATATATGATACAAAATAAGAGACTTTTCAAGATTTTTATTTCCACCTTCTTCATAATTAGAAATTTAATCATCTCTCAGAAAATAATGGAGGAGATGAAGCAGAGGCATTTTGTATCGGTACATGGAGCCGTTCTTGGAGCTTGGTGTTGGTATGAAGTAGCTAGTCATTTAAAATGAGCAGGTCACAAAGTTACAGCTCTAGACATGGCTGCATCTGGGGTCCATCCAAAGCAAGTCAGTGAGATTCAATCAATATCAGATTATTTTGAGGCGTTGATGGAATTCATGATGTCTTTACCACAAGAAGAGAAGATGATTTTAGTTGATCGCAGTTTTGGTGGTCTTAGCATATCTGTTGCCATGGAGAGGTTTCCTAAGAAAATTTCGGCTGCTATTTTTGCTTCAGCTATCATGCCAGGTCCTGACCTCAGTTATACAAGTGCAAGAGAAAAGGTAAGGCCATATTGTACAGAGATTACTTTCAGCATATTATATTAAATTTATTTTTTCAATCTTATTAAAAATAAATCATCTCAATATTTAAAAAATATATTTTTTTTTCTTAATTACAATTGTAAGTGGAAATCTGCAGTTTAGCAAGACATTTGATCTACACGTTTGATAATGGGCCCAACACCCTCCAACCTCCCTATTTTCTGGGCCTAACTGCTTGTCAATCCAATTGTATCAACTCTCACCACCAGAAGTAAGAATATTATCTCCATTATATTTTATATTTAAATTAATTACTATTTCTCTGCAAATTTTTCTTATTCTTTTCATTCTTTTTTCTTTTCTAAACAGGATTTAATGCTTGCAATGATGTTAATGAGACCTCATCCTTTGCATCATATTGCTGCTATACAAAATGACGCAGCGTTGACCAAGGAAAAGTTTGGAGCAGTCAGTAGAATTTTGATAGTGTGGCCAAGATATCGTTTACACTGAGGATTTCCAAAGATGGATGATCCAAAAAAATCCACCTAATGAGGTTGTGGTTATCTCTGATTCTGATCACAAGCTAATGATTTCAAGACCACAGGACTTCTGTTCTTGCCTTGAAGACATTGCCAAGAAATACTTCTGAATCTTATATATTTGCTGCAACATGTTTACAGAATAATTTCATATAATTCTGTTAACATGTGGAAAATAACAGTCAATAATACCTGATTTATTATCACTAAGCAATTTTGTCTCAGCATTTTCTCCATAAACATTTTTGGTAAGGAGAAATAGAATCAATCTAGTACGAAAAAGGGCAACTTAAGCATCACAAAAGGAAAAACAAAATGGGTAAATGGGGGTCCTCAAAAAGATGCAAATGTATAATATTTACAAAGATATGCAACTGAAAATGAACCTAGCCGTCGCTTTTTCTCAGATTCAAATCAAGCTTTGATCGCCACGTAGCTTCCTTCTGCACAAGGCCACTAATATACAGGTATGAAGACAACATGAATAGAATAACCCCCCCTTGCCAAATCTTAGAGTCGATGAAATAGTTCAGGCGCCAATAACTGTAATCAGCTGAGCATGGTTGGATGCCCTGTCTGTAGCATCCTCTTAATCATGTCCATCCCAAACGCAGAATCCGATGAACTGAGTAATGGGAGTATAATGTTAACTCAGCAGTCTAATCATGAGCTTCAGAGAATTTTCCTAACAGAAAATAGCGACACAGCAATTTCTCATTAACAGAACAAGGACGTCAAGGGTAGTCAAACTACCGTACTATGCAATTAGCACACAAACAACTTTAGCTTATTACTAAAGGTGAAACCAAATGCTGATATTACAGGCTTAATACATCTCCCTAACAAGTCAACTTGCTAACTCAACTAAAAATGGAGGTTAACTAGTTATGTTCAGCAGGTAAAGAGTGGTAGAGTAGGTCTGCCTTTCAATCATTACTTGTATGATTTGCTTGTTCATAACATACATTAGTCAGTGTCCCCTTGTATCCCATAATGATCTATTGGTCAAGTAAGTTTCAGGATGGCTTGGAAATTGAAAACTAAAACTTCTTTTAAGCCAGCAATCAAGCGTACGGAGAAAGATCAAGCAAGCAGAAGATATAAAGCCTAAGCATTTATCATCAAGGAACTACACTTCTGAAAAGCAGACACTAGATGATGTTATAAATCCTACCATTCTCAGAAGCCTTTTCCAGGTTGGTTCTCTTGAAGGTAATCCAACAATAATTTGGTGGCTATGGGCCATGTTATAACACTCGATTTCACTTCAAATTGCTCAGCGTCTTGCCAAACTAAAGCCTCTTTTCATTAAACCACATGAAAAGCCATATTGATTTAGTTATGACTCTCTTTCAATGACGTATCACCATTAACTGTTCATCCCATACACAAGATAGCATCTCAATAGCCCACCCCACCCACCGCCACCTCTCTATGGGCATTATTACTTAATTATTTTAGGTATTGTGAAGCACTATTTACAATACTTTTACCATCAATTTATTGTTAATTGGCAATGTGTATTTACTTTATCAATTATGATATAAATTACATTACTATTTAGATTTTGATATTTTATATATTGTTTTAAATGGACAGATACCATTTTTAATTGATTTCGAATCCTAAGAATATTGAATCTTATGATCAATTGATTCTTTATTGACAAAATCATGATTTTGATTCACGCCTTGCATCTTGATTAGACAACAACAAACCAACATATTGACTCAAAATTTCCAACACCAAACCCCTTTAACTTTGCCAACAATCACAAAATTAACAAATCAACAAGCAAAAGCAGCAAACTTCTAAAGAACTACCAAAAACGGCTTCATCCAACACAACATGCACTGTCAAGTAACTTAACGCACCCAAGATTAATATGCATCACAAGGCGAGAAGAAAATTAAGAATAACTGACCTCGGAATGGTAATTTCATAAGGAAAATATATGACACCGTCAGATATCGGGGGGACATGATCTTTTTTCTCATTCACAAATTTTATTATCTGGAACAAAACCTCACGAAGGGAACCTTCAAGTGCTGCCCTACGAACACCCCTCTCCTCAGACACACTCTCTATAAGATAAAGTGAAAACGTAAATATCAAAAGAAGATAAAGCAAGGAATTTTCGCTTTAAGATGGATAAGCATGTGCAGCATAGATGGTACCTTCTGGATCAACCACTCCTTTAGAATGATGGGACTTTCCAGAATGTGCTTTTCGGTGTTGAGTCACATTCAAATTGACATACCACTGTTCCCAATAAAGCCGTTCAATTTTGTTTGTGAACCACGAAGGTTGTTTGCTTTTCACTTCGTAAAAGGATAAGCATATCTGCATTGTAACTCAGACGTGAAAAACAAGACAAAAATCACATAAAATTACCAAATTGCTAATTCACTGAAAAGATCAAATGATGATATATAAAACAATTATGAAAGTCAACCATTACAAATCATGGCTATGCACAAAATGAAGCATGATAAACATATCCAAACACTGAAGTTTTGGTGCCATTGTGATGCTTAAAAATGCTTAACAATAAAAAAGGGCAGAATTGCCAGTGTCCTTGCCATGTAGGAAATGCAGCAGAACTCAAACCAACAGCTAATCCTAATCTTGTTGGAGTCAGCTTATATAAATTCTTTTGCACATGGTACAGCATACAACACTAGGTGCTAAACCTTGTTATATACTATGTAAAACATATGAGACTGAATATTACCACTCACTGTCATGAATATTACCACTCACTGTCACTATCACT
Source organism: Jatropha multifida (assembly GCA_948099535.1). Lineage (NCBI taxonomy): Eukaryota > Viridiplantae > Streptophyta > Magnoliopsida > Malpighiales > Euphorbiaceae > Jatropha > Jatropha multifida. The sequence goes on along the minus strand of CANUEX010044464.1, from coordinate 32,178 downwards.
TTCCAGCCTATGGCGAAACATCCATATACTAACAACCTAAATGCTGTGTTAATTTAAAAGTATTTGGCAAAAATACCTGGCTTTTCTTATTCGGATGTTTCTCAACCCAACTCATGAATTGCTCAATCTTCTCATCTATTTTCTTTTCAACTTCGAAATCCCCACATTGCACCTATGCAACAAGAGAGAAGGGCAGCAGTGACAAGAGACAAACATCAAAAGCTGTCAACATTAGAAATACGACATAAAAAGTGCACAATGACATCCATGTAAGCTGCACTTTCTCATCACTAGTACTCCTATCAACACATTATATTTGAGAAAAACTATCATTTGAGAAACACTAAAAACTGTTTCCATCTAAAGATAATATCCAGCAAAGAAATTCTAGGATCACTTACATATGTAATGTCAAAGAGTTCCAGATCAATGTCCTTCGGACGGACGAGACCTAAAGCACGATGAAAGACAATTGTATGTAATATGCCTGCAACCCATTTCATCTAGTCAATTAAGAAATAATAAAAAACAGAAAACAGAAAACAGAAAATATAATGAACTACGTAACACAACAAAAATGCCAACACTTATAGAAACCCAATCATCAAACTATCAGCCAAACTTCACCAATGCATGTATAGAAAATTTAAATTGTCCAAGCATCCTTTTTCAATTCCCCGTCACTTGCAATCTTTTTTAGTCACTTAACCTCGTCTATTGAACTGAATTTTGCAGATTAAAAAGGTTTCAATGATGCGCAGCAACGACTCTCTTCAAAACCAACCTTGATTAAATATATTTTAGACCAAGCAACAAAGCAAACCAACAGTGACTTCTCAAAAAGACATAAAAACTATATTATTTATGTCTCTTGAAAAATTCCAAATTTGAAAAGCCCAATTTCGAAATTCTTTTTTTTTTTTATTACTTACAGCGTAGAACTTCTCGTATCTCAAAGTGCTCCACCTCCTACAAAACCGTTCCGGATCAAAATCTCTAATTTAACAAGGAATTGAAAGCATAAGCAGATAATAAAAGTATAGATAGAGCTTTTGATTCACCAGTTCTTTCAGTTGGCAGACTTCGCAGTTCATGATGCTTTTTGTTTTAGAAAAAAAAAATGAGCAAAGAAATATAATAGAGAAAACTGAACCCTAGAAGAGCTTCTGGAAGTTAAACGATGATCGATTTGTAAAGTTTGAGGTATGGTAGTGACCTTCTCCTGATCGGAACGTTAAGCTCCAGAGTAATATTTATACAGCATATGAATTGTCTTCAGAATTGAAACGTCGCTTCTTTTCAACAGTAGAAACAGAATTACTTCTTTCCCCTTCTTTTGTTGTTTTATTTATTTTTAATGGGTTTAGATTTTAAAATTTTTCAATAATACCATTTATCATTTTTCAATTGCCCACTTTACTATGTTGGGCCAGAAAAGGAAATATAAATTGTTATTGTAAAGATTAATTAAATACCAATTAAGTTCCTAGTTTTTCTTAATTGATTCAATTACATTAAAAAGATTTCTTAACTTATAATTTTCACTAATTAAACTTAAACATCTCCAAAAACTTAAATTGAAAGGTACAAACACAATAAAATATAAAAAATAAATAAAACATTACATCTATTTATAATAGTCAAATTTCGTTTTTGTATGAACCTTTTTGAACTTCTAATTTAGGACTTAACCTGCAATTAGAAGATATAATATAAATCACACAAAAATTAATCTATAGTGTTAGATTGGATCAAGAAAAAATGTTGAAGGACCAATTTGATGCTCTAGCCTAATTTAACTTCAAAGGTTAAACATTAGAATAATAGAATGCAAAGGTTTACAAAATAATTGTTAATTATCAATAATGAATTGATAATAAAGTAGTGTTTATAAAATTAAATAAAAAAATATTTTCCCCAATTACAATCATGATTGATTTGGCTCTAAATCATCCAGCTTCAAAGTTCAAGTCTTGATTAATTTCAACACACACATCAATTACATAATATACATAAACTTATACCAAGTAGTGTTGAAAGACGCTAAACTGCTACAAGCTAATGCTGAAAGATGTACAGTGTTGTTCTTTGCTACCAAGGTTCCTTAGAGTGTCCTTTCTCACTTGCATCATCAAAGCTGGCACCTGTAATCCAAAATTCTCCTTTCTGCCCATGACCCCCAAGCTCATAGCTTTCATCAACATCATTACCCAAATCACAATCAAAACCTACATCTTCAGATTCGAACACATTGTCAAAACCATCATCATAATCAACATATGCTTCGTCGTCATTAAATTCGTCACTACTGTCATCATCAGAATCTCTGATGTTACTGTTATTCATTACTGTACCATTTTTCCTCTCTCGTCTCATCCTCTCTGACTCCCTAACCAGCTCCATCAATCGATCCTTCATAGCAGAAACTTCATCTTTCTTCAAAAGCATACCCTTGTCATCATAGCCTTCAATTAAGAATACAGAATTCCTGAGGCCCTTCAAACTCACATAGAACAACTCGGGATGCCTCGCAATCATACCCCTTAACTGGTTGGGAAGTCCAAATTCCTTTCTGAAATGTGTCAAATGATCTATTAATGTTCTCTTTTCAACTGTCATCTCCAACACCTCTCTTATAACTGCACAGGCTCTCTTTTCTGCCTGAATTGACATTTTAGAAAATTCTTCCAAAGAGGTCCTATAAGGACACACATCTGGCAATTCCTCAAACTTGATCAGGAAATCTTGGTGACGTCTTTTCAAATTGTGCCCCTTACGAAGTGTCAGGTGCTTGAATTTCAAAGGTCTATCTACTATCAGACCAAGTGAAACATCAGGGCGAGATAAAGGAATAGCTAGTTGTGCATCCCATGATACCAGCTCAAGTGCACGACCATAGGAAGTGTCAATAGTTTTGAATTTGTCTGGATGGTCATTGCAAAGGCGGGACCGAAAATTAGGGGGAAGGCCAAGGTCAGGTGCAAGGTGAACCAACTTTGATAAGATAAGCCTGCGATGGGAAGAGAGCATGAGAAGTTTCTGAAGTTTAGCAGCCAAGCTGTCGGAAATGGCTGATAGGAGTTTCAATTCTTCGGCAGCAAGTGCTGCTGCAGGTGGTGTTAAACGAACACATAATTGAGAGAGTGGTTTTGTTGCATTAATTGGTAAAGGTGGTGTTGGGATTGAGAAGAGTTCAAAAATGGAAGGATATCGATGAATCATGGACCGGATAGAACGACGATCAGGGATGGAAAGATAGGATTTGCATTTTGAAAGAATGTGGAGTGGGATGTAGTGTTTTGGTTTGGAAAGTAGTAGTGTTTTAAGCTTTTGGACAAACCTAATCTTGTTTTGCCTTACAACGTGCCTGTCAAGCTTAGCATCACGAACTATTTTTAGAGACGAACAAGAGATTGAAAAAGAGATGTTACTGGATTTTTTAACAGTTTGAAAATGATTTCTTGGTACCTTACCAGGATTGTAAGGTAGAAAGCTGGTCTTATTGAAGGAATAATGGTTTTGTAGAGGGAGAGACAGTACAAGCGTCATTTTTCATAATTTCTCCCTCATTTCTGCTCCATGTCACAAAATCATCTTTTAGCAATCAAATTATGATGGTTTCTGCTGCCATAATCAAAGCATCAAATTTAAAAGCATTATAAAAGTACACAAAACAAGTCTCTTATACTTTATAACAAACATATGGTGTGCAGGCTAGAAACAGATGCTTTTCATCGAAAATACAACACTATCAACAAATCAATCATACAATAGAAAAGTATAAATCTAACATATATAAAAAATACAAGTGGAGAAAAGTGAATTTCTAGAGCCTAAAGTACAATGACTAAGATGGAAATCATACTTCACATCAATTTATAGATAACATATTACCTTAGAAAGAGATATATGAGGCACGCCGGTGAAGTTACTCCGACCGGAATGTTCAATTGTTATATAGCCAGTAAAGCTTGCGGTTTAGTTTTACAGTGTGATTGAACGATGGGAAACTAGGTGAGGGTAAGGAAGGATTCAAGAGAAATGACAGCTCCAGATTTTTGGCGCTGTTAGTGACGAGGTCGTTTCTTCGAAGATGTTGAGAGGTTGCATATGTTCGTCGAAAGACGAATTGTCGTTTGTATATACGGTATGCGGCACACCCAGTGTCTTGCTCGAGAAATATCAGACAAATAAAACTAGCCTCTTTCTCACTTCTAAACGACCGCCCGTTTAAGGGAAAAAAAAAACTATAAAAAGTTAAAAATTAAAAGCGGCTCAAAGCGGACCCAAGGCAAGCAACCAGGAATTGAAACGAGAAAAGGAAGGCAAAAGAACGAAAGCAGCAGCAGCAGCAGCAGCAGCTATGTCGTTCATGAGAGGAGATCTGCTAACGAGAACTAGAAAGCTCGTCAAGGGCTTGGCCAAGACCGAGCCTATTTGGCTCAAGGCCATGGAACAGTGAGTCTTTCTATTTTTCTTCCTTTCTATGATAAAAAGTTGCCATTGAATTTTATTCATATCGAAATTCGTAACCCCTTTTCTCTCTTTTCCCAATTTGATTTCATTGATTAGGGCACCGCCTGCCACATTTCCTAGGGCGGATGGGAAAGTTCAGAAGATTAGTCTACCTGAGGATCCTTATATAAATAAGTTCTTCAAGAAGCATCCAGATGCCAAACTTGAAGATTCTATTAAGTATGTATATTCTGTTCTGTTTACTATAATTTTTCTTTTCTGGGTTTTAATTTTATCTGGTGAAATTAGGGTTTTATGTTTTTTTTAATGCTACTTTAGTTTTATAATGTGCCAAATTTCAGCTACTATGATCCTCAATTTTACCTTACTAATTTCAATTTCATACGGGTATATGTTTATGAGCTGTTGCTTCCTATTTTGAATTTAAAAGTTAGGAATTTGTATTTTTCCCTATTGCAACAACTATTCTTGGATTTTCAGCCAACATAGGGACACATTGTTTAGAATTGCAACTGTTAATTTGAGTTATAGAGTTTCCAACCCAGATCAGTTAGAATACTGATTTGCTTGTGTTGTTGGATGATGTCTGGGAGTGATGGTCATTATTATACGATGTTTTTGAGAGAAAATATTAAACCTTTTCATTTTATCATTTTGCTTTCTTTTGATAATTATTAACATTTTCAAGTGCTGAGACTTGCTTGTTTTTCTAACTCAGCTGTACTTCGAAATTGACACTGCCTTATTTAGTATGGCTTCTACCAGACACTTTAAGATTTTGGCTCGGTCTGTCATCTACATAACAAAAATTAAATCAGGACAAAAAAGAGTTGGGCTTTCAACTATGCTTATTGTCTGTACAGGGTTTGTGGTTTTGATCCCTCTCCAGCACGTGTATTTGGTATGCGGGTGCTTGAATTGAAGGAGCAAGGAGTTCCTGAGGAGGAAGCTATGGCTTTATCTAATGTACGTTTTTGTGGATTCTTGAGTTTTACTGTATCCATGAACATGTCTATAATATTCCATTCTTTTTCCCTTGCCTAGTTTTAAATCTTCTATGATATTTTGGTGTTCAGATGGAATATGTGGAAGAGAGAAAGGCAAAAAAGAAGGCTTATGCACGATTAAAACAAATTGCTCATATTCAGGGCAAAAGACCTCCCCGTAATCCATATCCTAGTGGCATTAAAGAAATACAAGCTGAGGAAAGGAAGTTTATTCGTGACCGTTTCTTTGATCCCTCAATGCGGCAACTTGTGAACAGGCTGAAAGAAGAGAGGTTTGCTGAAATGCAGGACAGAAAAAGAGGGGGCTGGTAATATTAGAGCGGCTTTATCTATAGCTTCCTATAGTATTGCTTGCAATAATTAGTTGAGTTGGCGAGTGATGAGACGTCATAACTAGCTTTAGGTTTTGCTTGCTTAAATCTTTTTAGACTTGCTTGTTTTACTACCCCTCTACTGTTTTTTGGGGGAAAGTATTGGAATATATTGTTGCTAGTTTGGAGACAAGTTATCGTGATCTTCGGTTAAAATGTTATTTGATTTTTTATTTCTTTTCAGACATTTTCTCGTGCAGTTATACTGTTTATATCAATCAAATCACAGTTTGAAATATTTCCCTCAAAATTTCCTTACAGTTTTTCAATTGGCATGGATATAGCTATGGTAGCTTACTAGTTGGTACAATTTGAAGTCTTCCATATCTGATCAGTTTACAACATTCTCAACTAGAAATTGCTGGAAGTGAAAATCACACTAAACCCTCCTACGTACACTATTCAGTAGACCTCCATACCAAATAATCATACAACTAAAGTTGCATGCAAAATTGGTGAACTAATGAAAAATAATAATGGCTACTATAACTCATCATGACCATCAGTTCCCTTAATTCTAGAGTTTTAGAAGTTACTCAATTTTCTTTAACATACTGATTTATGGAGTTAGATTTCTTTCATCTGATTGAATTTAGATTTGGAATGCTAAGTTCTTCCAACTTCTGCCTTGGGTTTGATGTGTTTTTCAGAAAGTATGGAGTCGAAAATCTGTGTTAAAGGATTGATAAGATAAAGGAGGTGGAAGGCATCTCCATGAAGATTTCTAAAATGGAAGTATATTAGCAATTTTGACTGAGGCTAAAGGAGGTGGAAGGATTTTCCCAGAGGATTTTAATATCTCTTGAGAATTGCTTGCTTCATAGTTCATGGTTTTGGCGGTGAAGTTCTTTGGACATCCAAAAATAGGAGAACTCCTAATTCGTTAAGGGCTTAGCAATAAGTGGATGTAGAAACATTAAACATGAGTTCGGAGGAAGCATCCAATGATGTGTAATAAGATTGTAATTTTCATTATCATAATGAAAAGAGAAGTGTTTCCTTTTTTTTTCTTGCCTATTTTGCTGGAGAGTTGGTGTAAACTTCTTGTTGTTATCAAAGTTTCTTTGTTTCCTCTTTTAGACTTATCTAAGATTTCCGGGCACTTCAAACACTTAGAATTGAATTGATGAAGGTTTAGATTTTACTTATCAGTGACATGCTAAGTGGATTCAACACGTTGCATCAGAAAACTTCAGTGGTGATTCGGGGCTAACCCAAAATTATGCATTCCCTCTGTGAAATAGAAGTAGAATGAGTAAGATCACATGGATTATGCTCAACATGTTCAGAACCAAGTTAATTAATTTAATACTTGTATTTTTCTATGCTATATTGCATGCTGAAAACTGTTCAACATCTTCAGCAGTGAGAATATTGATTGGTTCTAAGTGCGGGCTCTCTTGTCATGGTGTTGTGACAAATCAAATTCTATCTCTTCCTGATCTGATATGAAGAAAAGACATAATTTACTTCAGCCACATCTGCATTGACACCAATCCACTCTCTTCCATAAGCGTCGTAGTAAGAAAATGCCATAATTTGATAATGATAATAATCATCTTCATACTGATTTACTAAAAGGGGCCCTCTTCAGATTCTTGAGATTTTTGGTTTGACCTAGCTGCCAGCTATGATGTGCATATGCACACGTTTACATGCCAAGTTGACTGTTCACAGTTTGCTCATTAAGGACTAATTGTTATTGATAGTGATTTTCTCTAGTTAGATAATTGTTATCTTGATACTTCATAAAATTATGAGTTTGTTTGTATGTATGTAGGATGTTAAATGAATGGATGTTCTGAGAGAGAGGCATTCTCCGTGGTCCATAGGCTCATTTTGGGTCATAAGCATTCCCTTTTGACTTTCAAATTTAAGCGTTAGGTTCAGATTCAATGATGCTTTGCTCAGTCTGTCTTGCCTAGATATGGCAATATCTGACTGTTTTGCAATATGCATGTATCACTGAATTTCTTTTCTTCCTGATAATAAAAATAGACAATCTCTACCCTGAGCTGTGCCCCATAGACATGTTTTAGGCTATTCTATGAACATTGTGTATTATTTGAGTGATTTTGCGATTGAATTATGGATTGGATAAGACAAATGCAAAATTATGATTTAACATCTTAGATTATTGGACTAAATTAGATCGATCATGTAAACTACAAAAGAGTCAAGTTTTACTCCTATAATTCTATGATCCATGGTGCTGTGATTAAGATTGATGGATGGAGATGCCTCAACCCCTTTACAAGCACATTTGGTGATGGACGGTTAGAGTAAATTAATTTCCATATTCTACAATCCATACGTGTTATGATAAACATGATGGATGGATAATACCATGTTACATCATCCTCTGCCATTCATTATGTGTGACTAATGTGAGGACTGATGGGGAGTGATAAAGCATTTCTTTTTCTTTTTTAAGAAAAAATTGTTTGAGAAAATGGACGAAAAAGTCATATGATACAGTCCCTATTGGATTCCATTGGTAGCTTATCTCATATTAACAACTCTGATAGATTGCAAAAGGATCTCACTGGTCAATGTGATCATTTGTGTGTTGTTGATTGTTATTTTAACCTATTTGATTGATGACTCTAGACATGATGTAGTAGGTTTGAAGATGTGATGAACCTAGAACTGCTTGGCAAAGTGACAGAGAAGGTAATTGAAAGAATTGGGTGTTTTCATGGTCTCATAGCCGAGAACATGTATTTATTTATTTTGAGAAATCGTAACCTAGGACATTGAAGCCTCTCAAAGATAGAGTCTGGAGCAAGTTAAGGTACTCAACAAGGGTTGCTATATTTAAGGGACTTAAAAGTAAAAGGCTTTACTTGGTATACTGCTTATTTTTTTGTGAACTGCAATACTGTGTCTAGATTATTTGCTCAAATTTTAAATCCAGATGTGTTTGTACTAGTCAATAACAGAGTTAAGATCGCAAGTAAGGCAAACATGACGGGTCTTCCTAGAAGAGCAGGTCCAGTTTTGACGTTATTGAATTCCTTCCTGGTTAGTGATTGGTGTTTCTAAGTTGTTAAAACTCCTGTCATCTAGGACGCAGCCAGTACATTGAAGTTTAACTGTGTCCTAGTATGATTTGGATGCCGAAAATGAAGTGAATGCTTGTTTCTCACTTGATTTAAAACTCAGCTTATGCTGGATATAGTATTTCCTCTAGGCTTTTGATTGATGGTGTTCACCTTTCTAATTCTTTTATGGTTTTCGTGAACATTACCCCGATGATGATAGGTGGAAATGTTGCAGAAGCAAGAAATCTGGAATTCGACTCAAATGTTGACGTTGAAACCTAACCATAAGGAGAAAACTTGGTGTAAGAGGAAAAATAATTTTGTTGGTTTGATCATATCGTTCCTTGAATTACTGCATTGTTTTATATCAATTAGTTTTACAATTATCATTTGAAGTGAGAAATATGAATAGGCAAGAGATGGTAGGCCCATTCCAGTCAAAGAAATGAAATTTCATAAATAGTGGAAATAGATTAGCAAGAGAGCCAAATGAATTGCAAGATCACGTTGAGATCCACCTTAACGATCACATGGAAACTTGGTCCTCCATGTAATTCTGTCTTCTCTTGACATAAAAAATTAATGTGACTTCTATATGTCATCGTGTTTAAAGTTTCACCGCCACTCAGGTTTGTTTGTTTGTTTTTATTATGCAATTTGAACTATACTGTGTTAATATATGTCTCTTGCATTACCATCTCATAAATTTTTGTCATGTTTATCCATGTCCATATCATGGCTGGTACAATAGAAATGAAAGTGACCTGCACATACTTTCAGGTGCCAACAAGAAGACCCTTGCCTTTATTCCATTTCAACTATGACATGATCTTAGGTATTTGTATGCTTAAAGATTAAAGTTTTCATTGTTCGTCCCTGTAAAGTTCCGGGTCCAATTTTTGATGCTTTGCTTTCCAAGTGATTGTAGTTGTGCGTTCATTGATGCGTAGATGTAAAAGGACCATAACTTCATATATAGCTCACTTACTGTTACATATAGATGATAAACAACAACTAACCTTAGTCCCAAATTAATTAGATCAGCTATATGCGTTGTCGCCTTGCATCTGTTATATAACTGTTAAAATTCTTGTCAATTGTTTAAAATAAAAAATAACAGAGCACTAGTCGATATTGTCCATTACGTACAGTCTGCACTTCGATATTGTATATAATTTTTCTGGGAAATTCCACAAATTAATGCCACTGACATCATGCAATGACAAAAGAGACTTAGGACATGGACCTTTCTTGTTCCTATGGAATGGAATTTTTCTTGCCATCTTCTTGGGTCTAATATTTATTGTAATGAACCATATCTCCATTTTGAGAACTTGCTAAAATAAATGCATAGAATGTATACATTTTTTGTTTTCATGCGTATTGTAGAATCTCTAGATGATCAATTATCTTTATCTCTTCCTCATGTTCTGGGTGGAGCGTGGGTATCCTTGAGGTACGATCTTATTTTAATTTTGGGTACTCTCAATGTTCAGCAATCTTTTTTGTTCTTCTGCTAAAATTTTCACATCAGAATAGAAAGATCCTGTTCTCACTTGTTGGCTGAATTTGAGAAGGGATGCAAATAAACCCGACACTCAACGTATATGCCATAACATCTTCATGTTTAAATAATTTTGAGTATCATTCAAATCAGGATAACTTTTGTATTATCATGAGATAGGCTGAAATACATAACATAAATGTTTCTCCGACAGATTTGGAACGTTACATGCAACATTTAATTTAGCTTAGAACGAATGTTCCATAGTAGAGTCTTTTGGTTCCACTATAGGATATCTGGCATGATTTCCAAGACATTCTTTTATATATTCTACATTATATAGTCAAACACGCAGTGCCCACTTTCTAATTTCATGGTTTCACTTCTTTTAAGAACGTACATATATTTTGATTAATAAATCACATTCCACAGTGCAATTTCCCATAATGTTTGGGATCTTCAATGTAGATCATTGTCTCACTAGACTGGTTTAATCACATGGAAACTGAACTTTGAATCTTATTAAAATGTAGCATGTAAATATGTTAGTTTTATTACTGAAGGCTGTATAAAATGCAAACTTCCATAGAGAACCAAATCTATTCTTGGTAACAGATATCTTGGATTAGCATGGGAGTGTTTGTGGAGATGTCAGTTGAGAAATTCTCTGCCAACAACTTCATTATCTTCACCCAAACCTTTTGTGAGTTCCACCAGCTCCAATAAGAAACAATCCACATGCCAACTTTGTCCACAGACATAATCTGTGTGCTACTGGAGAAAGGATTTTGTCCATCCTGGCTTTTGTCAGGTTGAAACTCTTCGTTGGAATTCCCACTGTGGGTGACCTATTGAGATCTATCTATTGTATCACTCAAGGTAGGGGACCCCTTCTTGCTATAGAATATAGTAACATGTTAAGAACCATCCATTTTTCTCCTTTCAAATAGTACCGTTGCTGTTTTTATACATACTCTTTGATCAAATTGAATGCAAGATACAAAAATGTCCTGCATATGACACCCCTAAGGTTCTTCAAAACGAGATCCGAGGATCCCCAGAAATAGAGAATATACAAACAAACTGAACCCTCCTCCTGGATGCCAGCTACTTATTGGAAATTTGAATATGAACAAAAGGGGCATGCTTGTTGTGTTTGAATGATTGATTTGGACAATGATATGGTCTAACACCGTAGGAAAGAAGGACAGTATTAGATTATCTGGACCGGTTATATAGTGCAATCCACTGACGATGCATGCTTGGGGTCCACACTCTATCTAACTAGCTACAAAAGACATCATCATGGTAGTGTCTAAGTGTGTTTTACTTATAGTAAAAGAAATTAGAGTTTAAGAATTTATTTATGTCCAAATAAATCTATTCAGCTATAAGTAAGAGCATCCATATATGGACCACATTATCACACATTGGCTTGATTTTAAATAAGGAAATTGATGTGTGGTCCTTCGTAAAATAGAGGAAATCATCTACATGATAGTGCTAAAAACAAAATTCATATATGGATGCATATGTGAATTTAACATTAATGGGTGCATATAAGCATACATCAAATCACGCACACATGTATGTATTATCTATGGATTTAGTCAGGTTTAGCCGTTAGTTTTGGGCAGAGTTAAGTGGAATAAGATAGATATGATATGAAAAGAAAAGAAAAGAATCATTTCGAGAGAGAGAGGGAGCGGGTGAAGGTGCAAAACCGTACCAATTTGCATCATTGAAAATAATAATAATACAGAAGGAAGGAAGCCATCCCACTAGTAAAAAAGAGTAGAGAATGAGATTGAGAACCCCTAGAAAAGTAGTATTGCCGCGAAAGGGGAAACATGAAGCGGGCCCCTCCTATACAATGTGGGGCTCTATCAACATGTCATGCATGGTTGTCATGTCATATCATTCCTATGCATGGGAATTGTATTGCTACCCAGTCTCTTTCAATGCTCAACGTTTTATTTTAACAGACAAACCGTAATCTATTACAATCAGTTACTACTAGTATTTTATTTATAGGTTATTACAATTTAAGATTGGAGGTACAATTTAAAATGACACTGCTACTGTTCTATAACCATCCATCATCACTGTCCAACCACCCAACTCCACCACCCTCTACGCCACTAGCATAATTTCCTAAACAATGTTAATTGAACAAAAATGTGAATTTCACCTTAAATTTTAATAATCGATGGTTTTTGGGTTGATTCACGGGCAAACTGATTTATATTTTCACAAAACCAAAATGAATTTAATATTATTCTGAATTGATTAAATCAACTCTAACTAAATTAAGTTGGATGAATAAAAACCGAACTTAAATGAGAATATATTTACTCACCTTCAATTATAACTAGCATTCTTCACACGTACGAGAATAAAATTTTGTGGATTTATTTGTTTAGCTTGTAAATAAAATTTATTCATTATACTTTGAGATAGCTAAATACTGTTTTTTTTTCTGTAATATGAAAGATTAAACTAATATGCAATATTAATAGAGTGGAATAGTCGGTCAAAGCCGGTCAACATTAATACAGGGAAAAAAAAGGCAATCCGCTATGCATTTTTATATTTCTAAAATAATAATAATATCCTTTGCTTTCTATTCCTGTACTCAATTATATAGTACGCAATAATTGAAACGTTAAATTTCTAGAAAAAAAAAAAGAAATTAGGCGGGAAATAATAAATCACGTAAAAGAGAAAGCAGTTGACAGTGACGTACCACGACATCGAGAGCCCCAATTATCGAGGGAACTCCACCCACACAGAACTTTGACGGCGACTTGATTGGCATGCCCGTGACCTGCCCGCCAAAGTTTATGATAGGGTCATGTCGTTTTCCGCTGCCCGGCCGAATCAGATAAAGTCGGGCAGGGACTAGACCGTCCTGTTTGGGTATTCGGACAAGTCTCGCGTTCCGGACGGCACGCGCGGTCAGGTACACATCTCGCCTCTCTCTTTTAAACCATATATGGTAGTTTTTTATTTTCTAAAATAAACAGGGAATAATTTTTTTCAAGAAAAACAGAAAATGATCAAGAAATAGGAAAGCCAAAGTGCTAAAATCTGTTGAAAATGTCGCCAGAAATATTGATCTGCCTAAACAAAACATGGGTTTTCTTTTACACTTCATTTTATCTGTCCTGTACTGTTTTTCTGGTTGCTTCTGGTTTATTCCATGTGATATATATAGGGCTCTTTCCTAAGCACAGTGTCCTTGGAAAAGGCACACCCCAAGTAGAGACATTAAGTGAAGCCCACTTCAAAAAGCATCTCATTTATGCTATTAATTAATTTGAATCTTATCATCTAATGTTTAGTCATTAGAATTTAATTTGTTATTACTGTGCTACTATTCAAGAAGTTAATATATTACTCACTGTTGGGGACGAAGCTACGTTATAAAAAATGAATGAGATAATTACTCTATGAGAGAGTTTAACAATCTGCGCTCATTCTCTTTTTTATAATTTTTATTTATTTAATTAAATTTTATATTATTTTATTCTTTTACTTTTAGATCATAATTTCGTCTTTGATCACTGTTAATATTAATATCGATTAAACGAACAATGGTTTTGTTAGTTTGAAACAGTGAATTATCACTTTAGCAACCAACCCTAGCTAAGAAGGGTTGGTTTGTTTTAAGTCAGAGACCCAAGTACTACATATAAATCACTTTAAAGAAATCGATTTGTGTAGTTAATTCAAGCTAAGTTGGTGCTTGCCTAGCTAGGCAGGCACACCACATATTTGCTTCTCTCTCTCTCTTTGATTCTAAGATACTCATCCAACAACCAGCTTACTTCAATTAATTAATTCACCCCAAAATAAGAATTTCAAAAACTAAATCATTTTACTTTGCATGTACTATCATTGAAGTATGTTCATGGACATCTTCATAAAGTTTGATTGTTCGAAAGGACAGTTTCCTTTCCTAGCTCTTCATGAAGATGAGAGAGAGAGAGAATTTGATTGGGTTTGAACATGACCATTACGATGTTTTTAACGATAGAAAAAAAGACAGTACAGAATTTAAACCTGTGGAGGCCAGCAGGTGTTAATTACTAATTAATTAGTTAATTCAGGCACTCGTTGAGTCAATGAGAGGCTTGAGGTAATGTGGACTTTACAATATAATTATATGTAATAGAGGTCACTATATTATCTTGTAATGCAAGTGATAAAGTCACTAATTTCTATATATCCAAATGGTGATTGACAAATGGTCCCACAAATATCAAACATGTAGACCCCTTTCCTTCCCTCTCTCTCCAACATCATATCATATCTCCTTCCATTTCTCTATCTTCTCTTATTATTCTTCTTCTGTCTTTATTTCCCATTTCACAGTATGTGTATATATTTATCTGGTTCACACTGTCATTATGTATGTTTATCTGTGTGGCTGAACACATTTTTTGTCAATTCATGATCTGAAACACCAACTTTGGGAGAAGAAAACAGATTTGGGGGATTACATCAAATCGATTTGCTATTTGTCTTATGCGTCTGTTATTTGGTAAAATAGTGTCAAAACTTAGATGCTCAACTAATTAAACATTGTGTATGCACATTTCAGTATTCAAAGTCCTTAACAATGTCTCCTACCATACTTTTGTACCTTTTATGAAGCTTCCTTATGAAAATCCATACAATGTGAACCCATTAAGGCAATAAAGTAGTCAAATTCATACTCGTCTCTGTCAAAGTAAAGATTTTTTGTCCTCCTAGCAAAATGCACTTTTCATGTTCAAATTTGTTTTCTCACTCTTTCAGAGATTGAAGTCGCTTACCACCTAACCAACAAGTAGAAATTTTTTTTTTTTGTTAGGTAGAAAAGAGTAGTAGATATTGGTATGATGATATGGGAACCACCCACTTGGGGTGTAAATGAGTTGAGACAAGCTCAAATCTGTCTGGCTTGAAGCTCAGCTCGATAGGATTTAGTTCGACTTAAAAATCAATGAACCTGAAAGTTTTAGGCTGAGCTTAGCTTGATGCAAGTTCGAGCTCAATTTGAGGATCAAGTTCAATTCGAAAAATTTTGAACTTGAGTTCGAGGTTCAAAACTCGAATAAGCTTAAAATAAATATTATTAGATATGTATATAAAAATGCTCGATAAGACTTGATGGATTTTCAAACTGAACATTATTAGGTTTAAGCTCAGACTCAATTCAAGCCAAGCTCGAATAGCTCTCTAGCCAGCTCGGCTCATTAACTGCCCTGTCACCTACCCATAAAGAGTTTGAGCACAAAATAAATATGTTTTCAATAATCCCATCCGCCTCATATATATATACTTTTGGTCATTAATATTGTTAATTAAGGTTTAAATAGGTCTTATTAACCATGTGTAATTGATTGTGATTATGGAATGTTCTAGCTAAAGGTTGAATTGAATCCACATACTATATATATATATATGAATAATGATTCATGTGTGAATGATTAGGGTTTGGATTTAAAATAACTCAATGTGACGCACACGATGGTTATGATATCCTGATTCCTGCTAGTGTATGTGGGGAAGGCTAAATTGAAGCCATAAGTCTCGGCCAGTAGCTTTATAGTTGGGGGTGGAGCCATCGGCTTTACACGTATTTCCATGTGATTACTCCTCTCCTAATGATGCTTCCTCAAAACAGCATCTTCTGCAACAAAAACACCAAGCTCCCAACAAAGATTATTCTTTTAGAAAACTTGATTACTATAATCATTATAAATTCTCTGCTCTTTAATATATCTATAAAAACATTAGTGCTAATCAAATTGTATTTTAGACATAATGAGACATCACTAGGACGCCCCATTTTCTTACATTCACTAATCTAATTACAACATATAGTTTCACCAACGTTGGTCCTCCTGCCTTAATAATACACAAAAAGGAAAATGAAAAATTGATGCTTCTGAAATAATTGATTTAAAATGCTTAGATGGGAAGATATGAAATTCATCATGAACTTTAAATAATATATATATAGTTCTGGTACATGAAGGGGAAGAAGATGATTCAGAAGTTGTGTTTCCATTTCCTGTTTTGTGGTTGCTATTAGACTCAGATGAAGAATTTAATTATAATTTCTTGAGACTGTTGTTGGAATATTAGGGTAATAATGGGGTCTTGTCAAATTTGATTTTTCATGAGAGAAAGTATATATAAGGATCAGAAGGGCATACTGGGAAATAAAGAAAAGACCATTTTACTTCCTCTAAAATCCAAATGCAGCAAAATTCCAGATTAATGAGCACTTTGTTGTTTTGTGATTAGAATAATAATTGGCTGCTTTCACACTGTATGTCTATATTAAAGCTTCAAATCATCTATCCTCTATTCCTTTACACCCACAAACAACAAAGCCTTTCAATTGAACTTTCAAAGGCAAGCCAATATATCTTTTTACCTCTCTCTCTCTCTCTCTCTCTCACACACACACATTGATCATTGCATACTATAATACACAACAAAACCTACTTTCTTTCTTTTAGCTTTTCCACTAACTCAAAAGGACTCACCTTGCTTTGCTTTTCTTGTTTTGGATTGTTGTAGATCTTCAAAGAAGAAAAAATGATTCAAGAACTCCTAGGAGGTGCTGGCCTTATTGGAGGAGAGAGGAAAATTTCGATCCACGGTACCATTTTAGAAGGAACACCTTCTCCTTCTCCTTCATTATCTCCTTCTTCTTCAACTACTACAACATCAACAACTTCCGCTGCTGCTCCTACTACTACTGCAACGGCTGCTAATAATTCAACTTCAGAAAACCTGAGATGCCCTAGATGTGATTCTTCAAACACTAAATTCTGCTATTATAACAACTACAACCTTACTCAGCCTCGCCACTTTTGCAAGACTTGTCGCCGGTATTGGACTAAAGGTGGCGCTCTTCGGAATGTTCCAATTGGAGGTGGATGTAGAAAAAACAAGAACACAACTGTATCCGCATCAGTTGGAAAGTCAAGCACTAGTAAGATGAAAACTATGGTATCTGATATTGGAAGATCAAGTTTCGGAAATGGATTTGATCATCATGAACTTTCGTCAAGTCCAATTATGTGGGCTTCACCTCAAAATTCTCATCTTTTAACCTTATTGAGAACTACCCATAATCCTCACCCTAGTTCCAATACACTATCCAATTCTCTTCCTGTGAAGGAGGAGGGTGTGATGGGAACCCACTTGCTAACTGAGCAAACAACCGCACTAAACCCTCGAACTCTTGGCTTGGACCCGCTTACCCAAGTCCCTTCTTTAGGTCTTTGCACCCCCTTTTGGAAAAACAGCCAAAACCAAGCTCAACAGCATCAACAGACAGGTCTTACAGTTGGTGAAGCTCAAAATTCAGGAATACAAGAACTTTATCAGAGACTCAGATCATCAACCAATTATTATACTGATAATAACTCCCATGTAGTTCTAAGCAATGTGGGTTCTTCTTCAACCTCAGCATCTTCAACCATTTTGGAGTCTTCTCCTGTTGCTGGTGGTGAATTGGGTTATTGGAACCCAACATTTTCATGGTCTGATCTTCCAACAACTAACGGTGCATATCCTTAAGAACCCTTTTTCTCTACTTCTTAAATTTCTACTATTTTTGTTTTCATTTTGTTTGCTTTAGTTCAGAGATTTCCTTCATTTTTCTAGGGTTGTTTGTTTGGGTTGTGGTACATGGATATGGTAGCAGATTAGTCATCAGTTTCTTTATTATGTTTATTAACGATGTAAGTGTGTTTTGAGGTGTGTTTAACATTGTACCAAGAAGTGGTAGAAATGGAAAATATATGTTAGCTTCTTTTAAGTTCCTCCTGAGTGACGAAAAATCTATTCCAATCATATAATAATCTATTATAAACTTAAACCTTAGAAATTAGATTTGTGGGTATTTCTTGTATTCTATGAGAGTAAAATACCTATTCAAAAATTCTCACATGACATCATTAATATTATCATCTTGGTTAACTCAAAAAAAGAGTTCGGTGTTCCTTTTCATATATAGTGAGAGGAAGTGGTGGTGGTGTGAGCTGTTGGGTGGACTATGAAGATTCGTTCATATTTATTTATTTATTTATTTTTGTTACGAGAAAGTGATGAAAGAAAAGAGTACTAAAAAGCAGCCTTTGGGAAGAGTCTCCTCAAACAGCAATTTGATTCTCGCAGTTGGGAAAAGGAATTCCATCTGCAGCTTTGTTGTCCATCTGACGCTCTCTGCTTCTGATAAAGGATTTGCTTTCCTTTCATTGTAATAAAAAACAAAACCATTTCTGTCTCTCTCTTCCCACATGAATGTCTGTCTTAGATAGCTTTAATTTGGAGTTTTAATGCTTCTGCCAAAAGATATTAGGGTTTATTAGCAAATCAAAATGGGTTTGATAAAGAAATATATTTCTATCAAAAATGTTTTTGGTAGATAGCCATTAATTTTAGTTTTACTTACAAATTGCAAGATTTAAAACCATTATTAAGGACTTTACTTAATACCATTTCTAATTCGAACGTGTAAATCGAAAAAGATTTCACACATAACTGTGAACACTTGAAGATAGGTTTAAGGGTTGGGTTAGACACTACATTGGAAAAGCAAGAGTAGGGTTGCAACTAATTAGTCTGATCCGAATCCATGCTGATGCTTAATTTAATTTCTTCTTGCTTATATCAGTTTTTAAATCAAATTCTAAAAATTTTTGAAATTTGATTTCGTAGAAATATACTTATTGAGAGAGAGGAAAAAAAATCTTTACAATTTATGAAAAGAAAAAAATTATCCTTAATAAAAAAGTGGAGGGATACATTTTAATTATATATATATAATTGAATTTTCTAACAGCTAGTATTATGCTTTGTTCTTGTCGATTAGGCTATGATTAAAATTCTAAAATTCTTATCACATATCTTATAATCTAGAAATAACTAAATAAATTGTTTTTTGAGCTAAAATAAAATTTTTCTTCATTATGTTTGCAGCAGTCATATTTAACGATAATGTCAAGACATCAGAGATAAATGAAATATTAATTATAGGAAAAATGCTTATTACAAAGTAACGTAACAAGATTCATTGTTGCACCACCTTCAACTCTTTAGGAAGAAACCTCGCACAAACAACAATGGGAAATTTCTCCTCTTCTTTCTTTCTTCTTTTTCTTTTTCTCTCTCTTTTTCTTTTCCAACCCTAATTCCCCAATTAATTTTTCTCTTTAACACTAACAGTTACACCCTCGTAACTGGTTCAGAAAGCTCAAAAAAAGGTAAAAAAGAATTAAATCAAAGATTAACCCTAGAAGTTACACAGAAATAAAACAAATATAATAGGAGTATATTTCTATGGCCGTTTAGCCAAGCCACAGAACAATGCATTTTGAGGGATATCAGTTTCAGTATAAAGGCTGTGTTCATCATTCCAAACCCT
This sequence comes from Jatropha multifida, assembly GCA_948099535.1. Classification (NCBI taxonomy): domain Eukaryota; kingdom Viridiplantae; phylum Streptophyta; class Magnoliopsida; order Malpighiales; family Euphorbiaceae; genus Jatropha; species Jatropha multifida. The sequence continues at coordinate 12,340 of CANUEX010044464.1, read as the reverse complement.
AACGTATAGTTGTTGCCCTAGATATCTCCTTGACCAGATTGCAGACCTCAAATTCCACATACCCTTGTTGTCCAATGACACAAGCACAGCACTCCAAGAATTGGGATATACCTGTCATAAAAATAATTTTATAGCTTAAGTTACTCTTCTTTTGTTTTAGCGTTAAGGAAATTATGCATTGGCTAGTTTTCATTCTCCATTTAGTTCAGAGCAAATGTCTTCGAATTACCTGAACAGTGTGTCTGGGAACACCATCATTCAAATTATAAAGCTTCTTTCTCTTCCTCACATCAGGGCTCCACACACCAGAGCCATATCTGCAATTTTTAGAGAGAAAAATAATGAAAATGTTAATGTTATCATTTGTTAAGCCAGAAAAAGAAGATATTGATAAAAGAATTAACAAAAGAATTATCTATCAATCCCTGATAATCAAAAACTTTAGCTATGGCATAAGATTAGAGGTTCAAGTCCTAAAGTTTTCTTCTCTCTAAGAATTTACAATTCATAATAAAAAAAAGAAAGGTAATATCCAATTAAGAAATGAAATTAAGGATCACCTACCCAACAACATAGAAACTATATCCATCAAGATGCCAAGATTGGGTGGTTGTTTCCGTGTTCTGGAACACAATTTCAACAAAGTCATGGAGTGTTGTTCCAATAACAGGATTTCCGAGGACGGGCGAAGCATTAGCAGGTGCATCCTTGATTGAATTCAAGGTAAAGACACCAGGAATATTAAACCAGTCAGCAAGCTTCAATGGGGTTTTTGGATCCACATAGGATATGCTGTTAACAGCATATCTTAGCTTACCTCCAATCTTTGCTTCTGTATTAGCTAAAATAATTGTCCTCGTAACTTGTATGGTCCCATAATGGAATGACCCTTGAGGGTTAGGCCTAGCTGCATTTGCCGTCAAATTCAATCTGCCCCGAAAATTCAGCAAAATTAGATTAGAAATGCATACATAATCAAGAAAATTAATAATATGGTAGGGTTAGATGAGTACCTTATGGTCCTGGCTTGCTTCATAGACCAATGGACGTGATAAGTTGGGCCAATAGGCAATGGGAGAGAGGGTAGAGTTGTGGAGCCGGCATACCGGAGAATTCCGGTGGTGGTGAGAATGGGCTTTGTGAAACGTGTAGAGGCAACAATATAGTAGTCTCTGGGCGAGCCATTTAATGTAACCAAAACGGCCACAGATTGACCAGGATGAACATCAAGTGACTCATACGCCTCTTGCAGAGTATGAGCTCCTTCAACTTCAACAAGGGTCATTGTGTGGCCTTGGATTCTGAAGTTGATTGAAGTTGCAATTCCCACATTTGAAACCCTAAACTTGTAAGTTTTCCCTAGAAAAAATGAGAGAGAATTTCAATTTGAATCTCTTAATAATCACTATATCATTTTCTAGTTTATATTAATAAAATAAAAGATCAAATAAAAATAAACTACATATCTCATAATGCAGAGGGATAAGGATTCAAATCCTAATAATTTTTTCGCTCTAAAAATTAAAATTTTTCCAAAAAAGAAAGCATGTAAAGAAAAAACGAGACATAATTAATAAGAAAAGACTATGAAAAATTTGATATTGTTAGTAGTTAACTACCTTTTTCACCAGTAAAGGTAGCACCTTTATTGATCCCATTAATAAGAAGAGCATCAGGGAGAGGAAGAGCAATACCCTGGTCCAATTGCTGTTGCAATACCTGCAAATTAAATCGAATTGCTATCATTAGTACATATAATATTAGTTGTTTTCCCTAGGAAATTGGGGATTTTCAGTAACCAACCTTGAAATCAGTCTTGTACCAGTCACCAACAAGCAAGGTAAATTCTTCATCTGGAATTGGGTATGGAATTGCAATGATAGACCTAGATTGAACATTGAAAGCTCCAAATCCACCAGCAGCTCTTTGCAATCCAATTGAAGGGAAGTAGTTAAAAGTTCCAATCTGATCCTTATTTTGGAACTTGTATGTCCAATTTGAGTTTGGAGGAATTGGACAATTTGTTCCTAAAACTCCATCTTGCCATGTAGTCCTTCTTTGTTTTATCCCATTCCTACAATTTCACACCAAAATGATTAATTTCAACATCCATACAATTGGACCAACTCGAATTTTTGTCGCATAATATAAGAAGTTCGATCAAGAGATCCAATTTTGATATTATCTCCCTCTTTTTATAAAATAAAGAAAAAAATCATGAGAAAATAGCAAATATTCATTGCATTCAACACTAACCATGTAATGAGGAAAGGTTCATCCAACTTGTTAATCACATTAACAATTATATTTTCGTTAGTAACAGAGTCAATAGTTGGGCCAGGAAATTGTCCATTAATAAGGATACCCTGCAACAATTGTGTAAGACGATAAGGACAGGTTCAAAAATTATACATATGATAATATTTTTTTTCTAGGGCTTATAACAATTTGAAAAGTGAAGTCCCACCCTTTGAGGAACACCAAGAGGAGAAATTGTTCCATATGTAACTGTCCATGTAAAATATCTACTGGCATCTTCTGCTTTTACCCAAATGCCGCTTAGCAAAACCAACAATCCAAAACAAAAATACAGCCTCATAATTTTAATGCCAAATGTTCCTCCAATTTTCAAATATCTGCACATAAAAAGATAAATATTAATTTAAATGAATCAATCTCCAAAAAAGAAAATTTAGACGATCAACCTTCACCTAAATTGAATATATTTACATATATGTAATCATATGAAATTTATAGATATCATTGGAAAGAGCGACTCAATGCATAAAATATCACACATATATGAAACTTGGAGAGAATTAATCTATGCAATTTTTTTTTACTTTTTGGTAAGAAATATTATTTCCGTGGCTCAAACTCATATCCTCTAGATCACAAATAGAGTAACTTTACTATTATACCAAAGTCACCCTTCATTAAAATTCTATATTAACAATAATAATCTTAAATATCCTAAAGACGAAGTAATATTTACATAGTCAAAGTATTGTAAATACTAATATCATACGTATGCATCCGATCAAAGAAGCAAAAGCAAGTGAATTTTTTCAAAACCTTGAGAAGAGAAATTGTACCTAAGGGAATGGCAATGCAATACCCAGATGAGAAAATGGTGATTGAAAAGAAGAAATAAAGAGAAGAACATGCAATAGTAGACTTAATCTTTACATGTGTATATATATATGAATTTAATAACAAGCGGTGCCAGCATATGCATAGACGAAAATCCAAATTCAATTGCGGCGCACTTCATGCTAATTCTTCCACAGCTCACTGCTTTGTGCTTATAAAAATACTATTAGTTGACTAGAATTTCTTGAAACATTAAATCTTATTATATTTCACTTCTTTGAAAGCAAAAACAGATCAGTCGGTGGTGGCGGGAGGGAACAAAGAAACGATCTAAAGAAGCGAAAGCGGCGGAGCCGAGTTCGGATCGACCATTAGCACTTCTTAGCTTTCTTTTAAGTATTAATTAATTTACTATTGTCAAACAAAACGCGTAGAGACTCTTAAAGAATTTATGGTTACATCGCATCACATGAGTAATAATCAAAAGAACCCAACACGGAGACGTACTGAACGTTTTGGCGTGGATTTGCTTTTTTTTTTTTTCTTTTTTCTTTTTCCTCATTTTTAGGGTTTCGAGAATTCACTTGCAGTTCCTTCTTCTTAACTAACTACTGCATAGTTTTCTGCACTAGATTTCCCGTTACTGTTTTATTTCCCGCCAGCGCTTGCCCACTTGCAGCTTTTTTTTTTTCTTTTTCTCCATTCCCATCGAGTTTTAAGCAAACAAAGAGTTAGTAAGTACTTCTGGCCTAAATGTTATTATAAACTACCTTTCATCTATCAACGTTGGAGTTAAAATCTTTTCTTGAATTTTTTAAAAGCAAGAACTTGAACCCACCGCCGTTAATTTTTAATGATACTTTTAAACCAACAACCTTTTACTTAATGAATACCAAAGTTGTCTATAATAAATATTAAGATTCCGGATCTTAACTACGAATGAAAATACGGTTGGTATTTTAATTAGATATTGGCCACGCTTCGATCTATTTATAGGATTTTTTTGACATCTCAACCCGGCAAAACAATCTTAAAACACAGGTAAAACAAAATTATTAACTAAGTTCTAGGAGGGTAGACTAATTAGGATACTCAAATGCGAAACATAAAATAAATTGAATCTTGTATTGACAAACTAATCATCAAATGTGTTTTTTAACGGAATGACACGAAGAGTCGGAAGAATTTAGGCGTGCTCGTTTAATAGAAATTCTTAAATGAGTGACCTCGTAATTGATCTTACTTAAAAATGGAAGTACTGTTTAGGTATTCGTCACGTTTCGATCCATTTAATAAAAGTAAGAATTATCATAAATAAATTAGGAACAATAGTACCTGTAAGATTAGTATCTATCACGTATAAGTCTCTAGATGTCTTCCACTACTTACTCATTACACTAAACAAGTTTGGTCATAGGTACTCAACTTATTACAATTTGTGTATACAATTTGTATAAAAAGAATATTTCATATGAAGTGATAGTAATAAATTATATTATTGTCTTTCTATTTCCATTATAATTGCAATTATTTGTCGTAGTAGTAAATTTAAAAAATAAGGGCAACTGATCTGAGATAGAAAGCATTCCAAGAAAAGATCTGTAGGAAACACAAAAGTATTAATTGCACATGAAAAGATGGCAGGTTGGCTGCTACTTAGACCACTTTAATTCCAACACATGTGAAATCAATCAATTTCTTACTTCTTATCATGCGCTTATCATTCATCTTATAGTTCATCAAATCTTTTAGCATTTATGATATTTCTTCACTATTGGGTTATGCATACAATTCTCTCAATGGCCATCATATGAATGTTGTGTCACTCTGGCATTGAGATAAATAATGGAGTTAGATAACATTTATTCTTTATTTTACAAAATTGAATCTTTTAAGGCTTAATCACAAAAAAAGCTCGAACTTATGAGTTTTTTTTAAATTTGTCTAATATTTTTAATTTTGTCAATCAATATCCTGTATTTATTTTTCTTTGTCAATTGTAGCCTCTATCTAAAATCTATCAATGTTTGTTGATGTGTCCGTTAATGGAGTTCAATTTTTTTCATATCACGTCCATATGGATATGCCACGTAAGAAAATTAACTAAAAGCTTAATCACAAAAAAAGTCTGAACTTATGAATTTTTTTCAAATTTGGCCAATACTTTTAATTTTGTAAAAAAATATCTATTGGGTTTACAAGTCATATAAAAATATCTAACGTTTATTTATCCTCAAAAATAACAAACAAAATGTGAAAATACTGAAAATAGTGTCCTACTACAAAACGATATCGTTTAATGTATTTTTATATTCAAGTCAGCTTTTTTATGTGGCGCGTCCACGTGGATGTGATCTGAAAAAAAAATTGGACCTCATTAATGAACACATTAGCAAACATTAACAAACTCTAGACGGAAGCCACAATTGACAAAGAAAAATAACTACAAAGTATTGATTGATAAAATCAAAAGTATTGGTTAAATTTGAAAAAAATTCATAAATTCACGCTTTTTCTGGTGATTAAGTCTTTAGTTAGTTTTCTTACTTGGCATGTTTACGTGGACGTGATATGAAAAAAATTGGACCCTATTAATGGATACATCAACAAACATTGACAGAGGCTATAATTGATAAAGAAAAATAAATATAGGGTACTGATTGACAAAATTAAAAGTATTGGCCAAATTTGAAAAAAAATTCATAAGTTTAGACTTTTTTTTTTATGATTAAGCCATCTTTTAATAAAAAAGACAACATTAAAGAAATTCGTTTTCTCAAATTTTAAACGTTAGTATAAATGATTATGCCATCAAACACTATGTTTTGACCATATCAAAATACTAAAAACTACTTGAAAAAGTATTAACAAGCAGCGTGTTAAGCAATGAAGATGATGTTATAAAAATATTAGTAAATGTATATTAAGTGAAAAAGAAATTCAAACTATTACAAAAATATAAAATAATCAATAAGGCAATTCCTCGATAAGGATCCATCATTCATGGAGACCAACACAACTTGGGCCCCTGTTTGAAGCCTAGCAGCGCATGGACCTTTTAGATTTGGAGATGAGCTACTGCTTAGATATGTGAAGAAAATTGTAGACCAGTCTTCGTAAAATTGTCATTTTTCAATGCTAGTTTTGAACGCCATGTTGGGCGGAACCACGAACTACTTGACTTCTTTCATATCCTAGTGGATGCAGAACGACATGTTGGTAAACGACAATTATATAGAAGTCCAAAAGTGAAATTGCAGCGACAGAGACGAGCGCTCCGCGAACCACAAGCCTTCCGTTTGAACATTGGAATTTCTATGAACGGCAAGTTACAATGAATTCTTGATTACCCATTTTCCTTGCAAAATTAAATATCTCAAAATGTAAACGCACCAAAGATTATTTTGATTGTCGTTTTTGTTTTTTGGAAAAAATACTGAAGAGGCTACTACCACTGAAGGTGTTTTTTTATTCACAATGAGTATCCTCAATCTCTTTTTGATTATGCAACTAATTTCGTTTTAAATTTCCTAATCGTCCCATTACCTATTTACCTAGTTAACCATCGTTTGTCTCTCGTAACCCAAATTGTCTGGGAGAAAAGATTTATAGTTAAAAACTAAAGCCTAAAATATAATTGGAAAAAAAAAAAGACTGGATTTGATAGCCCTTATAATAAGACCCGAATACCAGTGATTTACACAAAAAAAAAACCTAAAACAGAAAAGAAAATTAACACAATCTTAAATTCCATATAACCATTGCTAATCCTAATATTGCTTTCAAATAAGTAAAAGATTGCAGACCTTCGAAGGCAAAAGAAAAACAACCGATGACCATATACATATTTCTAAAATTTTTTGAGATATACGACAAACATGTCAATCAAATTAATATGCCTCCTCTTTTCTATTCTCTGTTCTGTTTCCTCTTTCGTCAAACTCTCATGACTAGGAACAGATTAATTACTATTTATTCGATTATTTGTTGAACTAAGAGTGTCGTCCAGCAGCTTTTCCGCAAAGCAGAACATTATTAGGAATATCATATTCATTAGCAAGACTATGTTCTGGAGTCCAGACTCTCAGATAGAGCTGCTGTCCAAGATACTGTCTCTCCCAGATTGCAGATCTCATGTTCCACATACCCTGGTTGTCCAAGGATAACAATATAGCCGTCCAAGAGTTTGGATATACCTGCAAGAAAACAAATTCTCATCAAGAAATGAAAACCAGAAAATTTAAGACAATACAATCTAGGTATTGGCTTGTTCTGCTTCTAGTGTTATAGCTAATTTGGAGCTCTGAACCAAGACAATGGAGTTATCTTTGGGTCTGCTAGGTAGCGAGTTCAAATCCCAATTGGCAGCTAATTAACTAAACAGAAAGATTTGAGTTTTGATAATGCAACGCTGAAGGTGCTTTTCCTCACAAGTTGGCTGATGTTGCAGGAAGAAGTATCAATATAACTTGTTGACCAGGCACACTACCTGAGTTTCGAAATCTACATAGTCCCTTTTTTCAAAATAATGCCTTGGCTTTTAGTCCTTAAGGAATGTTCATCACACCTTCATCATTAGGAAAATAACTCCACTAGAATTTTGAACTACTTTACCTGAGCAGTGTGTCTAGTCAGAGCGTCAACTAGATTGTAGGTGCGTCTCTTGTTTTGTGTCCACTGGCCATTGCCATACCTGTAGTTTTTACAATAGGAATGATTAAAGCCAAGTTAACTTGCTAAAATTGAAAGAAATTAAGCAAAATAATTTTGACTTACCCAACAACCCAAAAGTCATAGCCATCAAGGTGCCAAGATTGCATGGCATATTCATTATTTTGGAAAACGACTTCTACGAAATCATGGAGAGAGTTTGGAATAACAGAGGTAGCTATATATGCAGGACCACCAGAAGGAAGCGTTTGGATGGAATCAACACTGAAGACTCCAGGGATATTGAAGTAGTCGGCAAGCTTCGAAGGGGTATCAGCATTAACGTAGGAGACCCTGTTGACTGCATACCGCTTCTTTCCATTAATTAATGGTGCTGAATTGGCCAACACAATTGTCTTCGTTGGAATTATCTTTCCATAGTGATATGATCCTTGAGGGTTAGGTCTGGCTGCACTTGCTGTTAAATTCCACCTTCAAGCCAAAGAAAAATGAAATGATAAATAATTAAGTACACAAACATCCAATGATTTATATTTATGCGCAATATCTTATGAGGACTAAGATTCAATAATTATTTCAAATAATGTATACCTGTAAGTTCTGGCTTGCCTCATAGACCAGTGATATTGACCTGTAGGAGCAGCAGGCAAGGGTCCAGAGGCTGGGGTCTGAGAGTTTGTGTAATGCAGCACTGCAGTTGCTGTGAGAACTTGCTTAGTAAAACGTGTAGAAGCGACAATGTAGTAATCCTTTGGAGACTGATTTAAGGTTACTAAGACAGCTACAGATTGTCCAACATGAACATCAAGAGAGTCATATATATTCTGAAGAGTATGAGATCCTTCAACCTCAACTAACTTCAGTGTATGGCCCTGAATCCTGAAGTTCAGTGAAGTTGACAAACCAACATTCGAGATTCTGAACATATAGGTTTTACCTGAAGCACAACGGAAAAATAATGCCGATAAAAGATCTGTAATGTATATAAGGGACAAACAAACTTAAATATTGAATATCTCTAAGAAGCCAAGAATAATGATATGCTGGGTCACCTTGATCACCGTTGAATGTAGTATGAGTCTGGCCATTTATAAGTACTCCATCAGGAAAGGGAAGAGATTTTCCTGAGTCTAAAGATTCTTGTAACGTCTACAAAGAAAATGTACAAATTAGTACAGATGTGGGAGACATGAAAGATAAAAAAAAGTCATGGCATCACAGCACAGAAAAATCTTTGTTGGGCAAGCACATATTCTCCTCACCTTGTGGTCAGTCGTGTACCAGTCACCAATAAGCAGAGTGAAATCTCCATCTGGGTTCGCAAAAGGGATTGGAATTTTGGGTCTTTCATAGACATTCAGCCCTCCATACCCTCCAGCAGCTCTGTGAAATAGAGTTGATGGGAAGTATGTGAAGGTCCCAATCTGATCCTTGGTTTGAAACTTGTAAGTGTAGTTTGTGTTTGGAGGGATGGGACAGTTAGTCCCCAGCACACCATCTTGCCATGAGTTCTTCCTTTGTTTAATTCCATTCCTGGTTGTAAAACAATAGAAGAATGCATACTTATTATGGAATTGACCTCACTTAAACACGATCATATAATAAGAATGTGGGAAATATTAACCAGCTGAATTAGGGAACACATTGATTATTTGTTGTTTTATTCATTTTTACTCTTTTTAAAGGAAAAAAGAACCTTGTGTATCCTTTTTTTTTCCCCCCAAATTCAACAGAATTCCAAATAATGGATGTTAAAACCACCATTTTTCTAAAAAAGACCAAATTGTGGATCTCGAAGGAAGATTGAAAATGTGATTTGCTATTTCCAAAAAATATATAATTTACACCAGTTTTCCTTCTTCCAAGTTTCAAACACCTCTCCTTTTGAATCAGGAGGAACAATATGAGACTCCCGTTACGTTTCCAAATTCAAAATAAAAGGAAATGCTAAAGTCAAGAATAACAAACAGAAAAAAAATGCAGTAAAAGAAAGAAAAAAACTCACCATGTCAAGAGGAAAGGCTGGTCAAGCTTGTTGATGAGATTAAGTATGATATTGTCATTAGTGACCACATCAAGTCTAGGACCAGGAAATTGGCCATTGATAAGAATAACCTTTCAACAATCATAAAAGATCAAAAGTTTAGAAACCCAAAACGACAGACCTATATAAAATCAATCAAAAAACCAAAAACAAGTGCAAAAAGCAAAACCAACCTGTTGGGGTTTACCAAGAGGAGAAATAGTCCCATAGGTCACAGTCCAAGTGTAATATCTATATGGGTCATCTGCATTGACTAAAGAAACTCCCAAAACAATTAAAAGTCCAAAGAATAAATGCAGAAACAGTGTTTTTTCCATTGGATCTGCAAAAATCCCACTAAACCCAGTAGCCAACAAAGTCAGTTAAGTGAAGTAGAATAAGGAAACATTATCAAATACTCATACTAGAAACAGAGGAAGTAACAAAGAAAGAATATTACCGGACTCAAAGGGTCTCTATATCAGACTTTATGGGGTCACAATCCAAAGAAGGAATCAGTTGCAGTCTTAAATAAAGAACAGGGCGCGAAAAAGAGCTGCACTGTGTGAGTGTGGAAATGTGGGTTGTGGGTTGCAGTCGCATAGAACAAGAGTATCTTTTTATTCATAATTAAATGAAATATGGATTTGCTGTTGGGCTCATATTCGGCGCAATTCACGCGTTTTCATGCCCATCAATCAATAATTGCTTTAAACAAAAGTTATTTCTTGCAGCTGTAACTGGTGTTTTCTTTATTTTATTTTTTTTTTTTCATTTTTGACCAACCTAACCACCAATTGAGCTTGATTTTTAGTACACTTTTTTTTAATTGCTCGACTATTACTTCAAAATTTAAGTTAATCTTTTTTATTATCTACCGTTATTTGTTTTCATTCCACAATTTTCAAAATGTAAAAGATTTACCTACTGGTTTTTTTGCAGTAACCTTCTTAGTTCTTACTAATTATCAGTTCAAGAAACAAGAATTCTTATTATGTTTTTGCAAACTGCTACATAGTATGCATTACCCTATGAGATGAAAAAGTCAAATGCTGTATTTTATCGAGCTTCTTAGCAGATCATGTGATGAACAAACACGAAACACGCAATATCCCACTTGGCTTCTGCCACCCTAAACCACTCAAACTGGTCATTATAAAATAACTTGCCAAAGTCAGTCCATTTTTCCAGGATTCAAGATTCTACTATTGGGGAATGGAAAGGAAGTTTCTTGAATTATTAATCTGTAAAATCCTGATGATTGAGTGGAGGTTCTTTTAGCCCAGTTTTTATCGGAGTTATATAGTTTTAACTATAATGCATCGAAAGGTTATCCATTTATTGTTTTAATTCTTGGCAAGAGGAGAAAATTCAGCAAGAAAAAATGATGGAAGCCACGTGAAGCCTTGGTGAAGGAAGGAAGGGGTCTTGGGCCTTTTGGCCCTTTGACTCCGAAACCTCAAGAGTATTGGCGAGAGTGGGAACCACAGTTAATTACGGTTGCGCGTGATCCATTTGTTTTGCTGCCTAATTTGCGGTGGAATGATGAGCACTTACTTATTTTGCCACGCATATGTTCTACCTACCGACCCACCACTTTAGTTTTTCATTCTTTTCCTTACAAATCTTAGCGACATTTTATTTTTTTATTATAATTTATATTTTTTATTTAAGAGAAATTAATCTTTTTGCGAAATAATAATGGAGTTACAAATTATTAATAAATGTTGATTTCTTTATTAAATAGTTTTTATCGATAAAAAATAAAAGAATTACAATAGAATCATAATAAATAAAAAAGAATTAAATAATACAGTTACATTAATAAATAAAATTAAAATGTTAATTTCAATTCACTAAAATTTTATTTCATTAATATTAAATCTTCTTATATTTCATCTAATATTTGAATATATGAGAATTTTAAAGAGAAAAACATTAATTAATTATATCACTTGAAATATAATAATTTACTTAAAATGATTAATTGTTGTAATTAATATTTAAGTTCATTATCTGAGAATTTAGAAAAAAAAGTTTATAATTTTACTTTTTATTTTTAATTAAAAATAAATAAATAAATTATTTAAATTAAAGCAACACAAATATAAATTACAATAATTTTCTTAAAAATTGCATTCAATTTAATATAAAAAATAGAAATTTATGCAGTTTTCGCATTACATAGGTACATGACTAGTTATTTACTGTCACGACCCAAAACCGTGGGCCGGACCGGCACTAGGACCTGGGTAAGCTTAAGGCCCCCGAGGCCCGTAGTAAGCCTAATCTCTGATTTCGACACCATAATTACATGAAAATATTCTACAAATTGACCCATTATATTTTTAATGACTCAAACTATCACAGGGCCTTATTTTATTCAACTCAATCATTCCCATAAAGTCTTACATACACTTAACATTATTATTACAATCATAAATCTTAACATAACTGCGGATTTTTTACTACTGTATTACTACAAAGAATTATAAATAATTCTATCTTATACATTTACATAATCCTTTAAATAATCTCAAAGGAAAGAAAAAA